>CAUYSK010056628.1:0-28608 GCA_963575035.1 Avahi laniger | reverse complement strand
GAAATTGTAAAAGAATGCATTGTCTATATTGTAGGATGTTTAGACCCCAATAACATTTCAAAGTACAAACAACTGCCTCTTTCAAGGAGAATCATAACCGATCAACAGCATGAATTAGCCTTCTTCAACTTAATAGAACAACTTTATGCAATACTTCAAAATATATATATATATTATTCAATTGCTTTGGATGAATCAACTGATACTACTGACTCATCACAAGTTTTATTTTTCATTTAGGTCATAACAGCAGATTTTCTTTGCTACAAAGAGTTACTCGTTTTGGGCACTATTGAGAACAGAACACAGGAATAGATATCTTCAACAACTTTCAAGATAAATATAGTGCGGTTGGATTGAATTTGGTAAATTTAGTGAGTGTATGTACAGATGGTGCACCTTCCATGACAGGAAAACATAAAGGGTTTATTGTACGAATAAAAAATGTATTGACAGATCCAGATGCTCTCATTTCTTTTCATTGTTTCTTGTATCAGCAAAATCTCTGTGCTAAAGCTACTATTTTAAGTGACACTTTGCAACAAGTTATAAGTATTGTTAATTATATATGTGCAAATGCAACACGGCATCATCAGTTTCATAACATGCTAAAATTGAATGATGAGGTACTCAGTGTGGATTTGTCATGTCATTCTAAAGTGCATTGGCTATCATAGGGACAGGTGTTAGCCAAAATTTTATCTCTGTGAGAAGATAAGTTTTATGAAGAACAGAATCATCAATGTGAATTATTGAATTAAGATTTCTATTGGGGCCAGGCGCGGTGGCTCACGCCTGTAATCCTAGCACTCTGGGAGGCCGAGGTGGGCGGATCATTCTGAGCTCAGGAGTTCGAGACCAGCCTGAGCAAGAGCGAAACGCCGTCTCTACCAAAAATAGAAAGAAATTAATTCGACAGCTAAAAATATATATAGAAAAAATTAGCCGGGCATGGTGGCTCATGCTTGTAGTCCCAGCTACTTGGGAGGCTGAGACAGTAGGATTGCTGGAGCCCAGGAATTTGAGGTTGCTGTGAGCTAGGCTGATGCCATGGCACTCGCCCCAGGCAAGAGAGTGAGACTGTGTCTCAAAAAAAAAAAAAAAAAAAAAACAAAAGAAGAATGGAGTGATGACATTTTAATAAAACCTCCCCTATTCTATGGAATAGTTAAGTGATAGAAGCTAATCATAAAAATGAGGTATTCCTGCTTGGCTTAAAAATTTATAGCATGCTAGTATTTTTTTTTATCAAGTATGTGCATATGAGAATATTATTGAATTCCTTACAAAGACTAATAAGCATTTGAAATTTTTAATCAAAATAGAAAATTAACTACTTTTTTTTTCCTGACAAAGTCAAGATCATTACAAAATTGGGTAGAAAAGAAGCATGCAACTAAGAAAGAGATTTCTTTTTCAGACATCTTATAAAAATAATTAGAATTCTGAATGTAGTGTTTGTGTTTTATCATATATGGTCACTTTGTATCTGTAGAAGCAACTATTCAGGTTACCATATAGAATAGCTTTCTGTTGACCCTACCTGTAATAATTTGTTTGCTTAAATTCTGTGCATAATTGTTCTAACTATAAGAATAAGAAAATCAGAGATACTTTCAGTTGATCTGAGCATGTCAGAGAGAGGTATAAATACTCAAACTCTGATTACTTGTCAGAGGTTTTTGTTATTGGGACTACTACATTGAGTAGTTGTTTTGACCAGATGATATCTTAGGGTACTTTTGGCTCTATAAAGTTCTTAGAATCTGTGATGGATTTTCTAAGTGTTCCCTTAATAATATGATAGAGCCTTATAACTTCTGTTTGAAGGTACCCTTTCTTTAAAATGCACCTTATTTAAATAACGTATAGCAGGGAACAAACAAACAAAAAGTTGTAATTAATATTTAGTGATAAAGCTAATTGTCAGTAACACTTGAGCATTAGTTTTACAAAACATTAATTACATATTTGTTATCTGTTACAAACTATCAGAGCTTAATGTTTGATCAGTTTGGAAAACATTATTTTGAAATTTTAAGATTCCTTCCTTCAGAATTAAAATTAATGCACTATGAAACAAAAATAATTTATTAAGCATTTACTTTGTGTACTAAATATGTCACAGTGAAAGTGATTTTCCTGTTTTGGTTAGATTTTAACTAAAGGCAAACTATTACTCATTTTGAAGCAAAGGTATAATTTCCAGGCTCTAGAACTTATTCCTGTTTAGGTCATTACTGTTAAGTCCAGAAAATGGAATATATTGTCAATCTATACAATACTATTATTAGATGTATTAATTGCCAGGATGTATGGTTCAGACTCTACTAAAGTAAATGCGTGTACGGACACTATTTAATTTTTAGTATTTGCATTTAGAATGTCTGTGACATGCAATACCTGTGGAAATATATAGCAATTACTAATATTTTCATTTTATATTTATTACTATGTGCTTTACATTTTAATTACATAATTTTATACTTTTATTCCTTAGCAAAAATGTGTTTTCAGTAATATTAAACTGAAATACAACTAATAGGAATGAAATAGAATTTACTGAGGAATTATTTTCTTCAACTGTATATGCCACATGAGTAATTAATCCTTAAAGACGGTAGGTTTAGAATATTGGAGTTGTGTCATGAACTTGTGAATCCATTTTAGTCATTTGTACTCTTGGAGAGAATTCTTTACCACTTCATACCACTGTTTTGAAGAGCAAATTATTTATGGTGGGTACTTAGAAGCCATTATACCCAATTCTGTCTCTAAGTCTCAACTAAGAAAGATTTTTAGAGGTCCCTTTAATCCAACCCCTCTATTATAGCTGAGAAAACTAAGGCTTGCTCTATTTTGAAGAAAATGTTTAAATTCTTTGACCGTTTGGAGGCACAGAGAAGTTAATTATACAGTTTGCAAACAGCACAGCCAGGTTATACATCAGACAATCTGGCTTTAGAGTCCACGCTCTTAACTGTGTTGTTGTACTACCTTGTTGAAAGAATGAGACCTCGAACAAGTCTTTTACCTGACTCTCTAAACCTATTTTCTTTTGCTATAAGATGCGGATTTTAAGGGTTAGAAGATATGGTAAAGTCTTTATTCATTTAAAAAGCCTCACTTCCCCAACCATGTGAATGTTAGAAACCTGGGCGTCATCATTGATTCCTTTCTTCTTTATTTGCCACATCTATTTCTATCACCATCACCATCATCTCTTACCTGGACTACTGTAGTAATCCATTATTGACTCTTCTTGCTTTGATTCTTACACCCCTAATCTCCATCTAGCCTTCATAAAACAGCCAATAACATTTTAAAAACATGTTTACCTCATGGCTTAAAACCCTCTGTAATATCCCATAACAGAATAAAACACAAATTCCTTACAATTGACTACAAAGACCCTATATGATCTTATACGATCTGATTTACCTCTCTAGTCTCCTTTTTTCCCACTTTTCTCCTGCAGCCACCATGCAATTATCACATTAACTCCTTTACTTAAATGCACAAGTCTTTTGCCTTATTCATCACCTTTGATCTGGCTATTCTATCTGGAATATCCTTTGCATACTTGGCTCTTCATTCTTCAGGCTTCAGCTTAAATGTTGTCTTAGAAAGATCTTTGTCATCATCCCCTTAGTCTAACTAGGTCTCCACTCCTTTGTTAGTTTCCATTCTTAAATCCAGTTCCTTTCTTCATAGGACTTATCACAAGTTGAAATTATACATTTGCTACCTGTTTTTTCCACTAGACTGTAGGCTTCATGGAAGCAAGACCATGTCTGTCTCATTCCCTGGCATAACCCCAGCGACTAGTTCAATAGCCATGACAAAATTTTACTGTCTCTAAGAAACTTTTCCTGTCAAACTCACTCTCTTTCTGTTCTATACTGATAGAGCACTTTGTACTAAATTCACCACTTTATTAACTCTCTGACCTTGGGAAGTTATTTAGCTTCTCCATGTCTCAGTTTCCTCATCTCTGAGATCGTGATTTATCTCAGGACTTGTTACCAAGATTAATCGTATTAGTGCAATTAAGGCTCTTAACGCAAAGCCTAAAATATAAAGATCTTGATACATGTTTTTAATATCATCATTATTATTTTTAAATGTTGCTTGGATTGTATTAGAATTATTTATAGATCTGAAGGTAGAGTGGCCTAAATTTAAAAAAAAAAGGAATTATTTATCGATGTGTCCATTGCTTCCTCTTTGTCGTAAACTTCAGAAGGAGAATGGGTGGCTTTACTTGTAGCTTACTGTATCTAGTATGGTATTCTCTAGCAAGTTAAGGTCTACTTTAGCACTACTTGATGCTTCATTCTATTCCCCCAAATATCTACAGAATAATAATAATTGCTCTCTTCATATCTGAGTGTTGTTATGACTTAAAAGCAAACAACTTCATCTGTTATATCCCCTTGTTTACCAGAAGCTCCAACCATTCAGAGATGCTCAGCATTCTTCAGGCACACGTCCCTGAAACTTCTTATACCTTTGTTTTGTTTATTCTCTCTTCTGCTATGATTCTTTTACTTTCCATGTCCATATTTAGAAAATCATTAAGGTACATCCTCAAAGGTTGCCACCTCCATAAAACTCCCATCCTCATAGGGACAGAATGACTTTCTTCTTCCTCTTGGCTCTTTGTTTTTGATTTTTTTTATACTTAATAATGTAACATCTTAAAATTTGGGCATTTGCATAAAGGTCCACTTGTACAAAAGAAATATAGACCCCTACATTCAACAAATATTTATGGTACTTCTACCATGTGTTAGGCACAATGCTAGCAGCTTATAGTACATGGATGATTTATATGTGGACTTTATGAGGAGATAAACCTATTAAAGATGATTTAATAAGTGCTGTAACAGAATTCTGTTGGAAGATTATAGGGACTGGGATTAGCTCTACCTACAGGGTTTAAGAAGGCCTTTCAGGAGGCAGTATTTGAACTAAACCTTTAAAAATGATTAAGAATTTTCCAGGTAGACAAGAGGTGAGACCATGGAAGCTTGAAGGTATATTTTAAGGAAACATCATTTTTATCATATACTTTTAAAAAAAGGTTTCTTTTATCTTCAAAGTTATATTAGGCTCTGCCTAGCATTGTGCTTGACATATAGAAAGTTTTTAATGTTTGAATAATAAGTAAACACAAGTGATACAAGTCTAGCACAAACCAGCATACACTCTTCTATATATCTGTTTTCTTCTGAACTATCTTTATTCTCAGTTAGTATATTCCCAAGTGGTGATATAGCTGTTACTATATAAAGCTATGTGTTCATATTCTGCCAGTTGGTAACTTCAGTGAAATTTGCCTTTCCTATAGTTACAGCAAAAATCTTGCCACTGATTTAACTGACTCAGCTTGGGTTACATATTCATCTTTAAACAAATAACTGGTAGGTGAGAGGATAATGATGTTATTAATTTTATGAAGTTGGGGGGCAGATCATTCTCAGTACAATGAGATGCTTTTAGAGGTTTTAAGTAGAGAAATTACACGATCCTAGTGTATATTTTTTAAAATATTGTTTTTGCTGCTGTATGTGGAATGGATGACATAAGGCAAAAGTGAAAGCACAGAAACCAGTGAGGTGGTATTGTAACAGTCCAGCTGAGAGATGATGGTAGTCTTGTTTTGATTATGGATTGAAAGAGGTGGATGGTGAGACTAAGGGGAAATAAAAAATGATCCTTAACTTTTTTATTTGGTAACTGAGTGAATGGTAGTGCTAGTTATTGAAATAGAACTAGGTATGACAATAATTTAGTTTTGGCTATATTACCTTTTCATAGTTAAGTATCTGCGTGGAGAAGCAGGTTCATCAGTTGGGCAAATCCTTAGGTGTCATTTTTCTCATCTGTAATGTGGAAATAATGCCATTTTAGTTAATAGGATTACTGAGGGATATGTTAATGTATAAAGCATGTGGCATTTAATGGTTAAATGAATGAAGCAATGATTGAGTGGAGTCGACATTTAAATCCTAAGAACAACCCTCTTTAAAAAATTGGAACTGACTTCCTTGCCACTAGTAATTTTGTTACCACATGTAGTAGTCATAAATGTGTGTCATATTTGGTAGTTTATCCTTTGTGAATCTGACACAGGAAAATGTATTTTTTAAAAAGCAACTAGTTTTATTTTATCTAATTGTCTAATTCTTGCCTTCTTCCTTGTGTTTTACTCATAAAAAATGGTGAGTTTTATGAAATGTATAGGCTAGAGGAAAAAGGGATTTCCTATAATATCCTAGTCGATGAACTTACCCTTCGATATATGCTTGACATTGACACTAAGGAACTTGCTCCTCAAGATATGCCTGACATTGCCTTACCCTGAGTTATAATAACAAAAATGACATTGTGGTTTCAATAGAGTACCATTACCTGGTTACCCAGTCCCTATACACTTGCCTGTGAGGATAATGCTATCTGGACTTAGGAGAGACTGGGAAAATTCTTGATACAGTTTTTAGATTTTGTATTATGGGATAGTTTAAGGAAGTTGGGGGTGGGAGTGTATGGTTAGAGCTGGCTGGAACATGCAAAGGGCCAGAAGTCAAGTGTTAGTTTTGAATGGATGGTAGCTATGTCAAATAGTTTTAAATTATCCAAAAAATATAAATTAGTACTTTCTCTTTGTAATTTACCAGTTTGGCCTGATTTACTTGATAATTCATATTTTTCTAAATTTAGTAATATGAATTAAAATGAAATTATCCCATGCATTCAGATTGACATCGAAATGTTTAACAGTTTGGATCCCAGAGTGTTTTAATTTTGAAGTGGTTGCCAGCGTTTAAAAATTAGAAGGTTTTACATTTAAAGCAAAACAAAACAGGATTCCTGAATTCTGGTTTCTCTTGAAGAATCAGAAAATTCTGATGATGCTGAACCCTAGATTTTCCATAGCAGCAATCAGCTGATCTGGAATAGCATCTGCCTCCTTGGATACAGCATCCTCTCCAATTTGCCGTATCCCCTAACACCCCAGTATTGATTCCTTAAAACTAAAGCTGAATGCCATTTGCCCATCAAATTTCACTCATTTATGTTACTTATCTGGCTGCTCTAGACATTTGCATTTGAGACTGCTGCTGTAGTGACTATCAAAGAGTCTGGAACATAAGGAAGTGCTCAATGTTTATTGACTGGATGAATGAAAGAACCATAAATATATACAAGTATAGAAAATTTAGAGCTGGGCACAATGGCACATGCCTGTAGTCCCAGCTACTTGGGAGGCTAAGGCAGGAGGATCACTTGAGCCCAGAAGTGGGAACTATGATGATGCCACTGCTGGCAGAGCGAGACCCTGTCTCGGGGGGGGGGGAGGGGGGAAGGAAGAAAGTTTACCAGATCTACTTTAAAATGTACAAGGTGATAGGAGTCTAGCTCTGCTTTAGCAGCGCAACTATTCCCATCATTCTTTTCTTTTTCAATATACAGCATGAAGAATGAGTGGTAATGCTGGGGGTCAGAGAATGATGCTTTGAAATAACAGGCTTTTCTTATTTATTTATTACTGGCATAATGCAGTGAAACATGACAAAAAATAAGATATGATCAAATGCACTTGCCATTTATTTTGGAATGCATGACAATATCTATTTACTTGGGCAAAAACATAAACAACACCCAACTGTGTTTGAAGACAAGGTATCTTTGATCAGAATCTCTGAAATATCCCTTTGAGTTAGCTATCATTATAGTAAACTTTATTAATTTGTACCTGACAGTAATTTGGGATTTATAATTATTTAGTTGAACTAAAGCACGTCCCAAATCTATGAAGGAAGAGTTAGCCAAGAATGTGAACAGTGTGAGTAACATTTCTTTGGCAGGGAGAATGTATGTGTGTATGTGTGGGTGATCTATAGAAAAAGAACAAACTTTCCTAGTTTTAGTTTTTAGGGAAGTATCATGGTACAGTGAAAAAGAGAAAATGCCTCAGATACCCATAGATTTCCTTTTGAATCCTTCTTTTGCTACTTACTTTGGAGAGTTTGAACCCTTAATTTATTCTTTTAAGAATAAAAGCTGCACTAACCTTGATAAGTTCTCGAGAATATATACATGTATGTAAAGCACCTGACAGAACCTTTGCATTTCATGTTTTATTTACCTAGAATACTCTTTCTGGAACTTGTACCTTCTCATTCAGATTTCAACCCATCTGAAGTAGAGAATGACTGACAGGACTCTGTTATTACCCTTCATAGCATTTACCTAACGCTAAAATTATCTTGTCTGTATATTCACTTATTTTTGTTTCCTTCCCCCCTGGCTCTTCCTTACCATCATATACATACAGAAAGAATATAAGCTCCGTGAAGACAGAGACTTTGTCTCTTTTAGTCACTACTGCAAAGTAATGCTTTCCTCATATTAGGTACTCAGTAAATATTTGTTGACTGACTGGACAACTGAATGCTCATAAATTATTAGCATTCAATGAATGTACTTGTTAAACTTAGAACTGGTTTATCAGTTGCCTATAAAAGTCTGTTGAAAAATTCTTCTAGCACTTTTGAAGCAGTACATTTGTATTTACTTTTAAAAAAGTTTTTAAAATGTTATCCTAATTTACATGGGTCTTAATTTTTAATTAATAAAGAGATGATCTGCTTTTTTGTAAGGAGGCAGAAAGTTGGTTTTGTTTTGTTTTTTTTAAGACAGCATTTTATTCTGTCACCCAGGCTAGAGTGCAGTGGTGTGATCATAGCTCACTGCATCCTCAAACTCTTGGGCTCAAGCAGTCCTCCTGCCTCAGCCTCCCAAATATCTGGAACTACAGGCACGCCACCACACCCAACTAATTTCCCTTATTTTTTGTAGAGACAGGGTCTTACTATGTTGCCCAGGCTGGTCTTGAACTCCTGGACTTAAGCAATCCTCCTGCCTTGGCCCTCCAAAGTGTTGGGATTACAGGCATGAACCCAGCAGAAATTTTTATATTTAATTCTCAAGTCTCTTCTCTGGTCCCATCTACATTTTTTAAAATTCATTTGTTCAGCCATGTTGTTTACTTTTTTTAAAAATCCTGTAAGACGTGTATTTGTATGATAAAAACCTATTCACATATTTTCTCTCCAGCTTTAATAAATTCCTTAAGGAAGTGTAGAGATCTGCTCCCAAAGCATCCTGTTCACTCAGCAATTTCTTTGCTATATTGTAGTCACTTAAGTAATAGATATTCAGCGGGTACCTGTTGAATTGATAAAGGATTTGAATCTGAGACTAGTAGTGATCAATAGCATCCATTTCATCTGTTCCTAGCCTAATACATAAATGCTTTAAGGATTTTGACCCCGAAAAAAGAACTAATTCTGAATCATCACTTTCTTCAATAAAAAATTGCCAGGTATACAATTAACATAAACTATTATAGTAACATTTAAATCACTGTACTCATTCTCAGATAATCATTTCGTTAATGAATTAATAAAAAATTAGACGCTAGGTTACATAATTAGCAGCTATGTAAGTCAAACTTAACATTTTTAACTAAAGAATATTTAACTATTAACTATTATAATATAGTCCATTATTGCCCTGCTTTTTCCCAAGTAAGGTATTGTTTACATTTATCCCTCTTTGATTTTGGGATACTCAACCATGTAGTTTCTCTTGATAGTTCTCAGGCTACTTTAAAATAACATTATTAAAAATAATAAAAATAAAAGTGTGAAAAATTATTTTAGCTACAGTATTTTTACCTTTATGTTTCAAGGACTATAATGAAGTAAAGCATGTAAGATTATACTTGTATCAATGGTGTGTTTTTATGTGGCTCTATATTCTTTATTAAGTAATCTTAATATATTGTCCAGTAGGTTAGCTACTAGCCACAAGTGGCAATTTAAATTTAAATTAATTAAAATTTTTAAAAAGTTTAAAATTCTGTTCCTTAGACTACCTACATTTCAAGTACTCAGTAGCCATATGCACCTAGTGGCCACCCTATTGGACAGAACAGATAAAGAACATTTCTGTCATCATGGAAAGTTATGTTAGCTCTTATAGACCATTAAATATACAATTCCTTACCATTTATTTGGCACATTGTCATTAGACTTTTTTGTTTGTAATTTTAAAATGTAGTTTAATATTTCCTAGAAATAATAACTTTTGGTGACTTCTTAAAATCTTATTTCCCCCAAATGGTCACTTTATCAACTATATATTTAAATTGTCATGTTCTTTTTTCATTTATTATTCAATCCATTAGGATAGTCAACACTTGAGAATTTTACCTTTATTTAAAACTGTTAAGTTCTGTGATGAATACAGTTGAAGTAACGTTTTTAGGTGTTACTCACTTTTAAGACAACACAGCATATGACAGTGTCTCCATGTGTCTCTTTTACCATATACAGTGAAAAAATACTTATTAAATGGTGATTTCCCCCCCTGTATCTTATTAAGTAAATTATATGGTCCTTTTTTATGGAAGCCTCCATAGTTAGAGATGTAAAACAGCAATTTCTTGGTTCTATAGCATGACATAGTTCAGAGCTGAGATTAGAGAAACCCCGTGGAGTTGTTAATACTTGAGGGCATCTCCAACTAGAAAAGTATGTGAATTTAGGCATGGGAGGAAGGAAGGATCTGCTTTAAATTTAGTGTGGGGTCACTGAATCTTAATGATAGATTAAACAAGGGAGGTAGAATAATGAATAGGGGTATGCTGTGTGTAGCACTAATACCAGAAGTCCATGGTTTGTGGCGGTTTTTTAATGTCCTTTCCCATATGGTTTTGAATAGAGCAGGTTATGGCAGGGATGAGCTAAGGAATAGCTTTGTTAATGAATAAATAGGAGTAATTTTTTTTAACAGGAGACTTCAGGGAGTTTATTTAGAATGTCTGCTTATTTAATGCATCATGTGTTTAAATTTTTTTCTGATCTTAATAATACATAAAGTGGAAATGCTAAGGTATTTCTGGTATTTTCTTTCTAAACTAACTATATCTGCATTTCAGAACCAGCCCTAACAGTGAATCGTTGGGTTAGATTTTACTTTCTTAATTAAAAGCCACTCGTCTGAAGCTTTTGAGCATTGGTAGTATCAGTCCTTAGTTAGGGTTTGGTGTGCAGTATTAGACTTTCATTCATGGTTGTCAATTCACTTGATAAGATTTAATAAGTTGTTTGGAGCCAGTTTCCAACTCTATCTCGTTTACCTAAACTTAACTAGTTGTACAATTTTGGTGCCTGTCCTTGTATTATAACTTTTCTCTTGGCCAGTGCAACTACTTTTCTTAAGATAGCCTGTCTGCCTTCCCACCCACGTATTTCAGAGAGCGAGAATGCTGAAAGCTAATCTTGGAATGTAGCAAGTTAGAATCAGAAAACCTGACCAGACATTCTTTTAAATATCTCTCAGGTTGTTCTTTGGAGGAACTTACTTAATATTTCCTAAAGGAGAGGTTAAGTAGGTTGTCTCTGGTGCCTTAGTTAATCAGAGTGTAGGGAAATGTAACTCTCCTGACTCCAGGGCCCCAAATGCAAACACTGGCCTAGTTGTTCCCAAACTTTCTTCTTGATGTGGATAACTTGAATGGTTTATTTTCACTTGATGAGCCACACCCCCAGGCCACTTTAGTATTCATGGCAGACCCCAACACTAAGTCCCTTTGTTGTCTTTGTTTTTTGCATTTTTTTGTTAACAAGAAAAGATAAAATTATGAGAGACCTGATTATAGACTGAGGTTCTGTTGCTGATGGTTCCCACCACTTTTTTCACATCTCAAATAAAGGCAAAGGCCTAGATAGGCAACAGAAAGCAACAAAGCAAATATAAACATCATGTCTGAGCATCCATGTGGTGCTACCAGAGTGGGAAAAGATATGATCTTTATCAAAATATAAAGATAGTTCTTTGCTAAAAACATTGATTATCAGCATTTAAAAAATTTTGAAGTTTCCTATAGACGAAATGGTCTGTTCTTTATGGGAAAAAAACATTTTCTAGAAGAAAAAATAAATGGATTTGGAATTTTTAAAAATCTGCATTATCGTCTTGACTTAGTCATTAACTAAATGAATGACATTTAGACAAGTAGCTTAATTTGTCTGTATTTGTGCATGTGTGCACTTGTGTGTTTTACCCATGTGAAATCAAAATTAAAAGGAAATGCAGTTCTATAAAAAACAAATTGACAGAGTAGTAGATTACTGGCATTGCCCCACATCTTCTTTCTTATAGATGCAATTTTATTTTAGAACTTACAGAGGTTGCAAATTAAACACTGTTTCTAATAAGAGTTTCACTTGTCCAGATCAAAAGCATAGGAGAGGTGTTGGCAAGAGTGCCCAACTGTTGAGAGAGGGAAAACTGGAATAACAAGATAGGACATAATTGATTTACTGTACATTGGCCAAGTAGAAGTAGCGGACGTATAGTGTGAATGTCTTAGTATTTTGTTCTAGCCAAAACCTTTATATTCTTAAAGGGTGAGGGAGACTCAAAAGACATCGGCCAAACGTTTGTAAGAGGAAGAACCTTTGCTAATCCTCATGATAAAGTTTATTTACTATTTTAATATGGTATTCTCCATTTATTTACCTTGATTTAACTTCCTTGGAAATTTTTTATCTTGCCGTTTCTTTTCCAGCTCTCTGTAACACCAAGAATTGCCCTCTTACTGTGAAGGCAACATTCAGTTGTTGAAACAATAACAAGTTGCTATTTATTCTGACAGTTATTCTTCCTCTACCACACTTAAAAGTACAAAGTTGACAGCCTATAACTGCTCTTCATTGCCTGTTGCAGCACAACAGCTGTGAAAAGGCTCACTTGCTCTCATGACAGAGGTTTAGCCCATAGTTGGTCACTCTCACTTGTTACCACATAATGACCACTGTTCAGAGTTAAGTGTAAATGGTCTCATAGAAAATTCGTATTTTCTATGAGAAATTTTACAATTATGGAAGTGTCAGGTAGAAAATCATTTTAAAGATAATTTATTGCAACTCTGTTTTACAGAAGAGAAAAATTCAGGTTAAGAGAAGATAGGTCATAGTCATGAAAGAATCTAGACTTTGGAGTTTCATAGAACCAAATTGAATCCTATGTCATCGTTTAGTAACTGAAGTAACCTTGAGCAAATTATTTATTTTCTCTAAGCCTTCGTTTTCTCATTTGAAAAATGAAGATAATAATACATGTAAAAGGTTGTTGTGAGGATGGTATATTAACATAGTACCTGGTTTATAGATGATGCTCAGTACGTCTTCAATTGCCTTTCTCTTTCCTCCTCTTTCCGTAGCTCAGCGTCACTCAGATAATTAGTGGCACAGTCGAAATGAAAACCCATGACTCCAAATGCATTTCTTTACTTTGAATAAAATTTTTTTTTATTGTAGAAGTAATAGAAACTTAGAAAAGAGATACACAAATTAAAAATGAGTCATAATACCATGATATAGAGGGAATAAATTTTAACAGTTGTTTTCTGTCTTTCTGGTCTTTATGCGTACATATATACATATACATACATGTTTATGTATAACTTAAACAGAAATGTACATGATTTTCTAACCTGGTTTTTCTTAACTATCATGTAACAACGTTTAATGTTGCTAAATATTCTTCTACATCAGAGGTCAGCAAGTTTTTTCTGGAAAGGGCCAGATAATAAATATTTTAGGCTTTTCAGGCCATGTAGTCTCTGTTGCATATACTCAACTCTGCTATCCTGGTAGTGCAAAAGCAGCCAGAGATAAATGTAAACAAGTGAAATGTGACTTTGTTCCAATGTGACTTTATTTACAAAAACAGACAGCAGACTGGATTTGGCCCTGGGCTGTTCTTTGCTGACCCTGGTTCTGCATCATCACTTTAATGGCTGCATGGTATTTCATTGATTCGTTTAACTATTGTATTATTGGATATTAGATTGTGCTAGTTTTTTGTTGATGATTTTGTATGATAAACAAGGCTGCAATGAATATCCTTATATCTAAATATTTGATTGCATGTATGTTTATGTCTAAGATTAATTAGTACATTGCTTCTGACATTATATTAAATTGTCTATAAAAATTCAGACTTAAAAATAAAAACATTTCTGATCCACAGTATTTCTTGATTTATGTGACCAATCTTTAGTACATAAAATTGAACTTCACAAAACGGTTTTAGTTTAAAGTAAAACTCCTAAGAATGTTCTTATAATTTTTCCAGTTATTTTTAGAATTATCTTTTTACTTAAATTGGTGTTTTCGTTCCTGGAAGGAATTATAAATTGATTAATTTACTAATGAGGAAATTTTAAGAGCTTTTATTGAGTGACCGCTGTTTTATTCACTACAGGCAGTAAGACACATTTGCTTCAATAGTATTTATTAGGTCATTAAATAACTGGAAAAACTTTGTTCCCTCATTGTTTCCAAAAAGTACAGAGAGGAAATATTGCCCTCAACGATAAGGTCTTGACTTACAGATAGGCTATTAACCTTTTTTTTTTGGGTCTTGTTTCAGCTAACCTATGAGAGGAAAAAATAACCTGTTTAGTCATTATGTGTCTCAAACATAGTTCTCTGGTATTTAGGGATATTTCTTTAATTCAGCTGACATATACAGATATCTTCCAAGTTTATTTAGTATGACCAATAGATCATTTATTGTGAATTTGCAGTTTTACTGCAATTTCCAAATATAAATTATAGCCAGGGAAAGCAATCACATTTAAGCTTGAGGCAGAAAACCTGAAGATTAACATAGATTTTCTATTAGCAGAAATGTAGATTAAGAATGCTGTAAAGTCTCTAGTAAAGAGATAATGTCTTCTCTTGTTAATATCTTAGACTTAATTACTTATCTAAACAAAATTACAGCATTTCTAGAATTTCTGTAACAAATCATTATTAATTATGTTCATTCTCAAAAGGCACTGGCCACCTTAAACAGAGTTCAAAACATTTTAGAATCAGTAAACTAGAGAGGCATGGCTACCCTGAAAGAGCCTGTATACAATTTGCACATCCTAAAACAGTGCTTCTTAAACTTTGATTTGGTAAGAATTATCTAGAGGGATCATTAATACACAGATTAATGCCTCCAGAGTGTCCAATACATGAGGTCTTCAGTGGAGCCCAGGAATTTGCATTTCTTATAGTTTCCAGGTGGTACTAATACTGTTCACCACATTATGAACCACCACTGCAGAAAAATAATTGACCATTTTTTTCAATTATAATTTTAATTTCTGCAACTTCACAATTTCTACAAACCTCTATTTCAGAAAGCTCTTAAAATTTAGCCTCTTTTCAATTTGTGAAATATACTCAGCTTTGCTCATCTATAAATATTTTCTTAGCACTTTAGGATTGTCTTTTATCTTAAAATCCAGGTTTAACCTTTAATTAAGGATATAAATTCATTTCAATAAATTCATGATTATTAGTTCAGTTATTTTAAATATGATCTAACTTTGCAATTTTAATGTCATTTTCACCTACACCAAACTTTTGGTGTAGGCAATTATGAATATAACCATGTTTCTAATGAAACTGCTAAGTCTTATCCTTGGTATTTTTTTTAGGATGGCCAAAATCCATTTCCAATTATATGCATTTAAACTAGTTTCCATATTTGATTAGCTTTATCATCATCATCCTAGTAATCTCTTAAAATGCCAATTGTCAAATTTCTTTATAGGTAAGTAAGAGATGTAATAAGTTTTTAAGTATGATACAAAGCAAAACTAAGTTACAGTTTTGCAATGAAGAATTAATTCACTTAGAGCCAAAAGATGTTTTAAAAGTGCAGAATATAGTCATTTCAAAGCCTGATTGAAAGCAACTCAATTTTATAGTTTTCTTGAAACAACATCCTCATTGTTTTTGGAAAGATAGTATTTGAGAAAAAGAAATGTCTCCATTTACTGTTTTTATGAGCAGAGAATAGTTAGGTCTTTTAAATGGTTAATGAGAAGAAGTAATAGTTAAACACTTGGAGCATTGATTTCTGATTTGAATTCTCCAACACAGGCCAGCCCTGGGGGAAGGGAAAAAAAAAAGCTTGCTAATTAACATTTGATTACTGATGCCACCTTCTCATTCCCCTTGCACCATCCGGTTTCAAGCGCTTTTTGTTCAGGAAGGATTTTTAGGAGGGTTGTAACTTGCATCTTAGTAAAACAAATCTGTACAATATATTTTAAAAGAAGAAAAAGAAAAGACGTTAGATATGAAGTATGTGTTCAAAACCCACTTTGAATCAGAAGTGATTGGTTTCTTAACTGTAAGTCTTTCAGGGCACCAGAGATTGCTAGGAAACTGGAATGAAGCCTAGCTTGTATGCCTTATTTTGATTTAAACACACACAAATACTTACTTGTTCAGTGCTGTTATTATTTAGCAAACTCTTAACCAGAACATCATTTGATAGAGTGAAGTACTTGGAGCTCAAATTCTGATATATTTAAAGTTTGGATAAGCTCAGGTTCTAATATGACCAGAGGCCTTTTCTTCTAAGAATATTAAAAGAATGAGATGTCTGTAGTTTCAGGGTACTTTTTATAAGGGCTGTAATGTGCCATAGTATCTTAATTCAAAAAATCTAGAAACTAAAGTGCTAACTGATAGCTATTCTAAGCTGATGGCAATTAAATATTTTGAGTTTTTTATTTTTTTTGCTTTATTAAAATATTTGCTATGTGAAGAATCATGGGCCAGATTTCACAAATTTTTAAATGTTGAAATAAATTAATAAAACTTTGAAACTATGTCACTTAGCTAGTAGTATTACGGCAAAACGATAGCCATTCTGATAACATTTGGTTGATGGAATAGTTATTTGGGAAACCAGTGTGACAGGCTTCATTTTTAAATGAGATCTCATAAGGGGAAAATATTAATTAGCTTTTTTAAAAAAGTGTAACAAAAGTAAAGAGTAAGACTTTTTTTCATCCAAGAAAAATTTCACCGAAAATACTTAAATTTTTATTTCTCACCTGAAACTATTTGCCATTTTCCTTTTTGATGTCACTGCTATATTTATTAACTCTACTGTTGTTCTTCCATTTTCTAGCTTTAATAGTTTTAAACTTTTCCCTCATTACTTCCTTGTCTTATATATATTTAGCACTTCTTTTCCTGTACCTAGGATTAACTATAATATTTTCATGGAATCATAGGATTTTAGAGCTTTGAAAGTCAGAAATCACCATATTGTCTTCTCTTCTAAGGTTAAGTAAACTAAATCTCAGAAAGGCTTCAATTTGTCCACAGTAACAGCTGAGCAGAATTAGGATTAGACATCTAGTTCTCTGCCTCATTATGCCACAACACCTGAAACTTTGTGACTTTTCTATTATTAGAATCTGCTTTCACTTGGTTAATACCTGAATGCATTTAAAATTCCCTGAAATGTTTTTCAGTAGTTTGACCAACATTTTGCTCACAAGAAATGATTCTATTATAGCTGACAATATTATCTACTGTTTTATATTTTTCAATTTTTATAGTTTACAAAAACTCGAGGCTGATCTGAGCTTCAAAATTTAGCCCTTAGCAGAGTAACTTTTCCTAAGAATTATTTTTCTAAGATTTTTCTGATGAAATTTAATTAAAAAATAAAACTGAAAATTTAAGTTAATTGTAATCAAACTTCATGGGAGATGAATATCTTGTGAATGAAAATATAATACTTTTATAATTTTATCTTGAGCAGATTATAATAAAATGATCTTTTTCCTAGTGCTGTGTTTAGCATGGAAATTTCCACAGACACTGAAGAAGTATGAAGTGGAGTCTATTGCTTAGCATTTTATATTAAATATAGTATATAAACAGATGTTTATTAACAATGAAAAGTAAATAATAAGGAAGCAAATCAATACCATATTAATTCTTTACTATTAAAAGTTAATATGATTTATGTATTTTCTCAGTTATAAACAATTCTTATCTGAAACCATGGAGAAGAAATTAAACTATCCCTTTAGAAAATCTAGAAAGCAAACTGGAAAACCTATTGTCAATCTGGAACTCTTGATCCAAGTACAGTATAGTTTGTAACATAGTTTTAATATTCAGCTGGTAATCAAAGCATTTATTAAATTCCTTCAGAACTAATTGAAACATTTGCATAGTTTAGCAGCTTGAAATCTCATAGATTTAGAGCTTAATACTAAACAAGAATTGAAAAGATTATGAAGGTTCAGCATGATCTTGAGCCAATGCTGATCAAAGAAAATGTGTAAAACAAAAAGGCCCTTAGGAAATGTTACCCTGTGAAGTGCCACTTGTCCTTAACTGGAATTTAACACACTCTCTAAAGATGAAACTCCATCAGAAGCTGCATAATAATGGCAGCTGGGCATGCCAGCCACAGCAACCCAGTCTGTGTGTGTGTTCTTTCTACCTCTCACAAGTGCTCTTACATCTCTCAAATCCATCAGTTACTCTCCTCCCCCTTTGTTTTGCTCTCCCCCCTTTCTTTTCTCCTTATCTCCCTCTTTCTCTTTACCTTCCTTCTCCATCTCCTTCTTTCCTTTCCCCCTTCTTCCTCTTCTCCCCCTCCTTCCCTCTTTCCCCCCGTTCTCTCTCCTTTTGTCTTCATCCTCCCTCCTTCTCTGAGAGAACTCTCTGTCCTTCATCTGATTCACGATGACTTTAAATTCATCTGCATCATTTTATACACAGCTGTATTTTATCATTCAGGTTTTCTAGAATACTAATTTTTTTAAAGAATCATTTTAACTTTTGCTTTGTTTACATTTTGGATTTTTTCCTTCCCTGCAGGATTGTGGTGTAAATTTTTAATTAAATATAACCATCAATAAAGTTAATGGAATTCTAATATCTTTATTAGTAAAATCATCACTCATTTAGTGCATTTGTTATCTTATCACTTGTGCTTCATCCATATACTGGTAAAGTCTACTCGTGGTTACAGTATTGGTAAGCATGGAATTATTTTTGAAAAACCAATTTGTTTTCACTTAAATTGTTGTTTGGTGATTGTGGTTCAACACAAAATTCTTTTGGCTTAATCTCAGCATACTTTGGGAATTTAGCCTTTGCATTGGAACAATTAAACATCAGCCTAATATGCTTTACATGGTACCCTCTCAGCCAAGTTCTGTCTGCATTAACCAGTTTATTCTATGACAAGTTGTTTAACAGATGTCATTCTGGGGAGAACAATGAAGCCAAATACTTGTGCAGTGGCTAACATTACTCTAACTTTGATCACTTTTGTTCAGCACATCAGTCTGGCGTTGTGCTTTATACCAACATAACACTATAGCCAGAACATGCTTTTCAGGCTTAGAATAGCAAAGGAATGTTATTCAATTCAGTGCAGTTACAGATGAGTTAATGAAAGAAGAAAATACTGTTTATTTCATAATACCTTATTGTTGTATTTTGGAATTAAGGTGGAATTTAAAGAATCCCACTCCAAAGTTATTTGTTTAAATACTCATACTGTTTGTGTATACTTTCAAATGCTGGGGTAGCCTTGCCACTTTTCCAACAAATATAAATATTTGTCCTGCTTTTATTCAAAAATAGCTGGTAAAATTTGGTGTATCTAGACAACATTATCCAAAAACAATTTAAAAAAGGAATTTTTTTGCCTCGAACCCTAAAGACTCCTCATACTCTTTCTTCTATCCATTCTCTCTCTTTTATTAATATAATGCTTTGGGTTTGTGGACGACCTTTCTCCTTAAGAGCACTAATGTTTAAGCATGACTAGATAGTCTCAGCTGGTGAAAGTGATCAGATGTTAGCCCAGCATTTGGTTAAATTGTTAGATTAATAATCACCAGTGAAAATTTCCAAACTTGATGTGACTGACTATAAACAAAATATTGCATGGTAGATTGGCCATCGCTAAGAACCTCTAAAAAAAAGCTGTTTGTTTCAATTGAGTAGGGATCAAGCCATACCCCAAGCTCCTCAGATCTTATTTACTAAGTCTTTTTTTCCACAGGTGTACATTAGAGATAAAAATAGATTGAGTTCTGTTTTGTTTTGTTTTTCCTTTCCCTAGTGAACATATATCTCTATTTCACTGGAAGGATAGCTTAGATGTGTTTATGTATAAGAAAGAGTAATGTGATAACAAAATGCTGTAATTGGACAACATGATACTTTAGACTTCTGCATTTTTAAAACATGAATGAATGCTTGTTGAAGTATAAAGAACCATACTGAAGTCTTATTATAGAACATAGTGTGGGCAATGTTTCAACAGTAGCTTCATTTGTTACAATAGGGTAATAATGCCATAACTAACCTGAAGAGACAATGGTCTCTCCCCTATTATGATTTGTAACTTATTTTATTTGTGAATAAAGAATAAAATGGAATTTCTATTAGCTATTTAGAAAAAAGCTAAAGGAAAGACATGATACTTCTTAATTACTAAATAACATAGAGTTTAACTTTCCAACACCTTATTCTAGTAAGTTACCTTCTCTCCTTCTAAATTGAAAGGTATAATATTACATGTTGGGAAAAATAGTTTTTAATCTTTAACAGCATTTGCTGTATTTTCTTTTCAGGAAGGGCCTAAACAATATATTAATGGATGGCTCTAATGTTAATAAATATTCCATTGAAATGATTTTTAATTTGGGGTGATTTCAAAGAAATAACCTCTATTAAGTTTTTATATCTTTGAAACTTACATCAAAAAATAAAGACAACTTCAAGTTTTTCCTCCCGTGTCCCCCCAAAACCATTACCCTTCTCTCTCCCACATAGAAACTTGAAATATATGTTTGAATCATTGCACATTTAAAAAATTAAATAAATTACAAAAATTTATAATTGCCGTCTGCCCTAAGTGAACTGTGTGCCTGAAGTTTGTTGACTGAAAAGAAACTCGAAGTCAACCAGGAGTTGAAAAACAATCAAGGGAAGAGGGATGTTTCTTCAACTATTATTTCATCTAGTCTTCATTGAAAATCTTTTAAATTTGATATGGTTCTTTCTTACAAAATTTTTCTGACTTGTGTTTTCCTTGTTTTAAATTCTTGTTTTGAATCTAGAAGAAAGCAGGAAATTCAGTATATGTCACATAAATTGACTAGAAACTATCATAAGTCATGTAGAAATCCTATTTTAATTGTGCTATCTCTTTCTTTTTAACAGGTAAAGAGAAATGTTTATGACCTTACAAGTATCCCTGTTCGCCATCAATTATGGGAAGGCTGGCCATCTTCTGCCACAGATGACTCAGTAAGTAACCGTCAAATTAGTATATCCTCTTTCTTTTGCTACTTTAATTCTAATTGGCTTTGATCATAAGCAGAATCAAATGGTTTGACTCTTCCATTGAAATAACTTTACAAATCAAATAATGTGAAAATAAGAGGAGTTGTAATAATTTGAGTTCACTTGCAGAACAGATATTACAAGCCAAACACATCAACATTGTATTGGTAATGTTATAGTATCAATGTCAAGAACTTGATGCTTCTTGATTTGACTTAAATTTTTCCTTGATGAAAAGAATATATTCAGATATTCCTAATGTTCAAATCAAAAATTTTTTTCCTAAGTTACAGTATTTCAAAATCAACCCAATCATTATATTTCATTCTAAAACTAAATTTCTCATAGTAGACTGGTGCTTAAAAAAACAATTTTTATGCTATGTTGCCCAGACTGTAAAAGAGAAAAAAAAAATAAAAATTAAAAAATAAATAAATAATGATTTTCCTATTGTAAATTTTTAAACATTTTCTATCTCTGCCTTGTTTCTAGTTATTGCTCTTTCCCGTGAGAGTAAATTTTATTATCTAAGGAGGCAACTGAAATTGTTTGGTCACTTTTTCCCACAAACTTGCTTGTTCTAACCAGATACTCATTTTTTTTTTTATTAAGTAAAAATAAAAGAATCTTTTGGGAATTCTGAAGTTAAATCTAACTTTTAAAATAAATAGAGCTAAAAAGAAATTGGGACTTTGTAAACATTTTTTAATGATTATGGCTTAGAATTGAATTACCTTTCCATATTTTCTAGTAAATGTTATGTTTCTGCCTGGATAATAACTACTCCTCTTCCAGCACCAACACCATGTATTTTAATGTGAAGGAATTCTCTGTGGAAGACAGAAAAATTTTAAGACAATTTGTGTATGTAGATGCTCCTTGAGTCTAATTACAGTGTTAAACTCTGTGCCTTTGGAACATGCTTTTGTGGGTTATGAAACTTTAAAAATAATGAGAAAATAGCACAATATTTTTTAATGAACCCTTCCAGCAAAAAAAATTATTTATGTATAGACCCCTTTTTATTTCTAAACAACTGATTTTATCATTGAGATTATAGTATATCATTAGAATTATTGGCTGGTTGTCCATTGCTAAGGATAGTAGTTGTTGGGTCTTTTTGTTTTGTTGGTCTGTTTTGGGTTGGTTTGTTTGTTTCCATTGAGGTTAGAAACAATGCTACATTTATTTTTGCAAAATTAAAAGAGTGATGTTCATAAATGATAGCCTACTGTTTACCTGATGAGACATGAATAAACCAGAAATGTTCTTAGTATTGTTTAAGAACCTATTACAAGAAATAACAGAAGAAAATAAAATTAAGATCTAAGCATGTCACTTAAATTCCCTAAGCTTTAATTATCTCACTTATTTGGAGTGTTGTTATAAAGATCCATGATAATATATATATAGTATCTGACTCATAGTAGATAGTAGATAATAAATAAGAGTCAATATTGTGATTAACGTTAAGATAACGCAAAAAAAAGATCGCAGGTGTGAATTGGCTGGTTTAAATAAATGAAATGGTGCATGAAATTTGCTTCAAAATAACCTGTGGGTGGTGGGAGAGAGTGAGGATAGAGGTAATCCAGATTAGGCATCTATTGACCATTGTTGAATCTGGGTGGAGCATATATTGGATTTATTATACTGTTTTCTCAATTTCAGTATAATTTGAAATTTTCCATAATGAAAAATTTAAAGCAAAAATAATTTGGTTTAGGAGCACAGGCATAAGGTAATAGAGAATGTCTAGAAATACGAGGCTTCACAGCGTTGGAAAAGCCAACAGTAAAAACCAGACTGAAATAGGCTTATCAGGTGCCAGTTCCAAGAATAATACGCAAATTCAATGAAACACAATCAGTTCTTCTGTCTGTAACATAGTGCCTTATACATTTTAGGTGCTAATTCATTGAATTGACACTGGCTTGCTTTTCTTTTTTCTGTTCCTCTTTTAAGAGACAAAGTCTGGCTCAGTCACCCGGGCTGGAGTGCTGTGGCATGATCATAGCTCATTGTAATCTTGGGCTCAAACTATCCTCCCACCTTAGCCTGCCCAGTAGCTGGGGCTGCAGATGTGCCACCACCATACCCAGCTGCTAATTTATAAATTTTTTTTAGAGATGAGGTCTCACTATGTTGCCCAGGATTGTCACAAACTGACAGTCTTTTGAGACCCATGTTTAATGATTTTTTTGTAACATTTAATTTCTTACCAAAGAGTTGTAATGCAGTTTCACTACTATAGGAAAATATGGAAAGCAGCTAAAACTGACTGTATCCAGAAGTATAATGCTACTCGGTGCTGTATCTAACAGCAAACACAAGAGGGAATCCACACCAAGAGGCTTGATTCTTTTTGCCTCATTATTCATATTTTCACCTTGTCCTGGAATCTGTGAAGCCTGCCCACACCTCCCCAGAGCAAATGTTGTCACATTGGCAGGATGTTGCCTTAAGCTGCGTGATTTGATAAAACAAAGATGGTTAGGGCCAGGCTGCTTTTAACTGGTGCTACAGCAGATCCACAAGCTCCAGCGCTCGAGTTTAAATAAAAATGGCTTATAACTGTAGTCTTCTAAGGAGATTCTAGCCAAATAAGCGTCATAAAACCTTTCTTTCATTAGGACTATAAAAACTCATAAAGCTGGTGCTTGTAATCTATATTGTTGCAGGCAGTGGTGTTTTTATACTTGCCGAAATCACTCAAGTGGAGGCATCTGCTACAAAACAAGATAGTCCTCACAGCTTAGGGCATGAATTGGGTACAGCTGAGAAATGTCAGCTGTGTAAACAGCCTGAAATGTGTTACCAACAAAAATATAATTAATTTCTTTCCAAGACAGTGTGCCATAACTTATTACTTACAATGGTTTAACTTTCAGAGAAAGCACCTGAACATTTGCTTCCCGATGCCAGAGTAGAGGATTGGTTATAAAGGTCATTAAAAGTGAGGTTAGTTTGTACTTCTCCTGCTCAGTTGCAGAAATTTGTATGGCTTTTAATATACAGTAGCTTTAGATATCAATGGCTTCCATGAATTTATGGAAATACCATAGATTAAGAACTTATTGGATTTGGAGTGATGAAAATATTCTAAATATTAGATTGTGGTAAAGGCTGCACATCTCTAAATTTACTAAAAATTATTTAATTGAACATTTAAAGTGATTACATTTTATGGCATGTAAATTATGCCTCAAAGAAGCTATTCTTTTAAAAAAAGAAGTGGATGGGGAAGAACTAGATTAAAATACTTCTTCATTTGTGTGGTTTTTATACTGCATGAGAAATACTTTGCAATAACACAGGAGATGTTTTCTTCAGTATAATTTTCATTAACCTTTGATCTACTAAACAGGATGAAGAAATAGGCTTCTTATAATCAGATTCTTGTACAATCTTGATTCTCTTACTAACCTGGTAGACTTTAGTCTTTTGACACTTTCAAACTACTCAGTGAAGTCAACAATCAAGAACATTGTTGCCCTTCTATCTTCAGAGTTAAAATATTTTCTTCCTTGTGGTTGTACTCTAATGGAGTATGGGATACTGTATGAATTGTCAATAACTCTTTCAGTTCCTTTTGCACTCTTTCATCAGGGAAATAGGTATCTAAAAAGCTTTACCAGTAGGGGAATGTTTTCATGCTGTGACAGTTCAGCTGTGAGAACAAGGAGTTGCAAGCAGGCGAAATCTCATTTTACACTTTAACAAGGACACTCTTGGTTTCCAGAGAGTAGAAATAATTTTAACACTGTGAATTATGTTTAGACACCTTATTATAATGTAGACGATTTGAGTATATGTAGTTTTTTAAATTCCAGGATTTGATAATGCTTATACAAGAGAGGAAAAGTCCTTCAATTTTAATACTTTCTTGTTGTGCGTCTTTATTTTTCTTTTGAGATTACTAATGGTCTTCCCATTGGCTAAGAAATACTCAGAATTTGAAAAATTAGGAATTTTTGGCATGTGTTAGGAGACAGAAAGCTACTTATTAAATATTTTTACATTGAGAATGTGAGGTCACTTATAAGCAAAACCATTACACAGTGGCCTTTTCTATAAAGTAAAAACAAAAGCAAAAACCACGCATGCTCTTAAATAGAAGCAAATATGTGAATGAAGGAATGTCATTTGCTTTATTCCTTCTAATGGGGACCATTTTCTTCTGTGACTTCTCCCTGGTGTCTTGTGTTTAGCAGGTGTCTAGTTGTAGACATTATCCTGACGTAGGACCGCCACCCCCACTTTATGGGAGGTATGGTCCAAATGCAGAATCTTGCAGTCTCCAGTTACCACATATTTACCACACTGTATTTACCAACTACGTAAATTCATAAGCTTCCACTATAGTCATCCTATTCATTGTTGCAAAGTTAATATTGCCAAAGTACAACATGAATCACATTCAGCCTTGCTTACTTATTTTAGGTGACAACCCAATACCTGCTGATTTATGTACAAGTTTTTATGCTGACATTCAAAACCTTTCATTCTTTGGTCTGAAACTTTCCTTCCTTTACTCAAGGCCTATATTTTCCCATACAGGCCCTGAGTAAATACTTGATAAGTATTTATTGAATGAATGATTGAATATTATACCTTATATGCCTCAGCTTTAGCTAAATACTCATCTTCTTCAAATATACTTGTTGTTCTCTCCCACTCTGTGTCATTTTATATTATTCTTTCCACAATTATCTCCTTCCTTCAAGACCTTTCTTTAAGAAACCCTGCCTATGTCCCTCTTCCCATGGTCCTTTCTCTAACCCTTTTAGAAATTAGTTTGTAGTTCTGTTCTTCTGTTTAAATTCTTTTCACTTCTTCTTCTTTTTTTTCTTAAGATAGGGTCTTGCTCTGTCACTCAGGCTGGAGTATAGTGGCACGACCATAGCTTACTGCAACTCGAAATCTTGGCCTCAAGCAGGTCCCCTGCCTCAGCCTTCCAAGTAGCTAGCACTACAGGCATGCCTCCCAAGCCTGGCTAATTTTTAAATTTTTTGTAGAGAGAGGTCTTGCTATGGTGTCCAGGCTGGTCTCAAACTCCTGGTCTCAAGTGATCCTCTAGCCTGAGCCTGTCAAAATGCTGAGATTACAGGCATGAGCCACCATGCTCGGCTTCTTTTGTTCTTTCTTTCCTTCACTTTTCCCTTCCTTCCTCATATCTGACTCTTACCACTTACCATTTGAGTCATCACAAACAACTTAGCTTCTCTGGGTCTCAGTCTCCATAACTGTAGGACAAGAATAATTACTCATAGAGTTATTTTGAAGACTAAAGGCATCAGTAGTTACAAGGATAGTTACTCCTAGGTTTATTTTGAAGATTGAAGTAGTTAATACTATTAGGCTATTAAATATAAAGTGTCCGGTTTGAGAAGTTCCATTCTGATGATTTTAATCATGAAAATGGGCCATGTGGGTAACCTGAGACCAAGGTGGATAATGATGAGCTGAAAGCTGTAGAGGAAGTGAATCCATCTCAATCTACATGTGAATTAGCAGCAAGGTTCAATGTTACTATTCCAACAATATTGGACCATTTGAAACACATCAGCAAGGTAAAGAAGCTGGATATAGATGGGTTCCACATGACTTAAATGAGCGTCAGAAGAGAAATCGCCTCAAAGCTTGCCTTTCTTTGCTGTCATGACATAAATGTGAACCATTTCTGCACCATTTTGTTACATGTGATGAAAAATGGGTTCTTTTTGACAATCACAAGTGTTTGGCACAATGGTTGGATAAAGATGAGGTGCTGAAACACAGTCCAAAACCAAATATTCATCACTAAAAGCTAATGGTGTCTGGTGGTCCAGCGCTGGTATTATCCACTATAGCTTCATGAAACCTGGTCAATCAATTACAGTGGATGTCTACTGCAACCAATTAGATGAAATGATAAGAATGATTGTGATTAAGCAGCTGAGATTAGTCAATAGAGACAGACAATCCTCTTGCAAGATAATGCTCGACCACATTTCGCACAAACAACACTGCTCAAACTATACCAGCTGGACTTGGAAACTCTCTGTCACCTGCTGTATTTACAAGACCCTCCATAAATTGACTACCACTTCTTCCAGGTTTTGGACCTCTTCTTGCAAGGAAAAATATTCAGTTCTCAACAAGCTGTGGAAAATGTCTTTCGCAATTTAACCTCCACTTGCTCTCTGGGCTTCTTTGCTGCTGGCACAAACAAGCTATCCTTAAGATGGCAGAATGGTGTCAATAGTTTAGGTGCATACTTTGATTAATTGTACTGCTTCTTGTTTGAGATACAATAATATACTTTTGATTTGAAATAGTATATTTCATATTTAATGACCTATAGAAAATGTCTAACATAGTTAACCTTTGGCTATTATTGTTTTATTTTCATTGATCCATCTATTCATTCACTTGACATTTATGGAACAACTCTTAGAGACCAGTAACCTTCCTGGCCCTTAAAGTTGCAAGGATAAAGTCTTACTTTTCAGGGATTGAAGAGTATGTTGGAAGACATATATAAACAAACAGTGACAATTGAAATTTATATAAATGCAATAGGACCATAGAAGAGGGAACAACCAATTTTGCTAACAGATGGTGGTGGTAAAAAAAAAAAATGGCTTTCCAGAGAAAAAGGACATTTGATTATATTTTAATTTATATATTTGCATTCTCCTCTTTTGTTAATTCTAAACATTGGAAGTAGTAACTGTCTTTCTCATGTTTGTATGCTCTGCAGGATCAAATATATTGTTTTATGCATTCATTTATTTAAATTGTTCAGAGCTCCACTAAGTTGACATCTATGACAATTAAACAACTAATTTGTATGATTATAGTAACTTGATAAACTTTTAGAGAATCAGATTATTTTCTTTCTAATAAAAATTATCAAAACTAAACTTTTTTTTAATGTTTTTTTTTTTTTTTATTTCAGCATAATATGGAGGTACAGATATTTAGGTTACGTGTGTTGCCCTTGCCCCCTCTCCCTGCCTAAGTCCGAGTTTCAAATATGTCCATCCTTCGGGTGGTGTGCATTTCACTCTTTGTGTATGTATATACTCGTCCCCTCCTCCCTCCTCCCCCTCCCCCTTCCCCCTGCCCAACATCCAATAGATGTTATTCTTATATATGCACTTATGTGTTGATCAGTTAATACCAATTTGATGGTGAGTACATGTGGTGTTTGTTTTTCCATTCTTGGGATACCTCGCTTAGTAGAATGTGTTCTAGCCCTTTCCAGGAGTATATAAGAGGTGCTATATCACCATTGTTTCTTAAAGCTAAATAGTACTCCATGGTATACATATACCACAGTTTACTAATC
>CAUYSK010056627.1:0-23933 GCA_963575035.1 Avahi laniger | reverse complement strand
GGGAAGAAGAGGATAGCATCATGCAAAGTCACTGAGGAGACAGGGAGGCTGTGACACAGAGAAGATTCCACTCGACAGACAGAAGAAGCAGGCAGACCTGATTCCAGGAGAACAGCTTGAGGAAGAAAGAAGGTGGACAAGTGGTCGGATGTGTGTTTCCCAATTCTGTTCTCCCTGGATAAAAATGCTGCAGTTGGTGGGGGGAGTTCCTAGAAGAGTGGATCCCAATTCCTTTTGGGTTTCTGGGAAGAGACTGCCCAAGGAAGGCCTTGCATAAAGCTGGGATGGCGTCAGTGAAGGGGAAATGTTGGTGTGGCATGTTTATGCGTAGAGAGGCAGCGTGGGCTGCACCCTCCGCGACTGTAACCTTGGTCCCAGGCCATGTGTGAGCTGTGGAAGTTTCCCTGTGATTCTGTGTGGGAATGGAGAGTGTAGTTTAGAGGTGAAAGAGAGCAGGTCAATGGTGGGCTAACATGGCAAAGGGCAAGGTGACCTGGTAATACAGATGTTTTTATACACACCACTCATTTCCAACGTTATTCAGGTCAGTACCTTACCCCCCAATTTAGCGAGATTATTTTGTACATTTTTGATACAATGAGATTGTTTTGTCACATTTTGCATTGCATCCTGGGATTTTCAACTTCCTACATTATTTTTAAAATATTTGCCTACATTAATGTTTACTCATTATGCTGTAAAGTTCTATGGGTTTTCACAAACGCATAATGTCATTTATCCACAATTATTACAGTATCATACAGAATAGTTTTAGCATGCTAAAAAGCCCCTCGTGTTCACCTAGTCAATGCTCCTCCCCTCTTCCTAAGCCCCTGGTAACCACTGAGCTTTGAATTGTCGCTATACTTTCACCTTTTCCAGAGAATCATTAATTAGAATTATATATTATGTAACTTTTTTAGACTTCCATCTTTCACTTAATAATATACAGTTAAGGTATTTCCATTTCTTTTCTTGGCTATGAGAACAAGAGTTCTCTGAAAAGGAATTTTGGGGAAAAAGACTTTATTCTGGTGAACAGTTTGCAAACCAGGGAGACAGGCAGTCTTCTGTGTAAAATGAAAGTGCAGTTCAGAGGCCAAAGGGAGGGTTTGGGCTATAAAAGTTTCGGCCCAGATTACCAATCAGGTCCATTTATGCAAATGAAGGCTTGAAACTCGTTTATTTCCCATTGGTTGATGTAGCTGAGTTCTGATTGGTTTTGAAAGTCCCGAAGTTAAATAGAAATGGGCATTTTCAGGAAATTCAGTACATGTGTGATCTCTAGTCAGCAAATGGCCACTCGGCTCTATTTTAAATTTAGGTCCAGTTAGCCACTCAGGATCTGTCTTAGAGGATTGGCTCTTTCAGGTTCACATTTGTCCACAGCTTGATAGCGTGTTCTTTTTATCACTGAGCAGTATTCCACTGTATAAGTGTATCACGGAGTGTTTTGTTGAAGGACATCTTGGTTGTTTCCAGTTTTGGCGATTATGAATAAAGCTGCTATAAGTATTTATATGCAGGGCTTTTGTATTTATATAAGTAAATACTTAGATGTGTGATTATTGGATTATAAGGCTATTGTTATAGATTCAGTTGTTTTCTCCCTAAACTTATATGTTAAAGCCCTAAGCTCCAAGGTGACTGTATTAGAGATAGGACCTTTGAGGAGGTGGTTAAAGTTAAGTGCATATCCTCGTCTGATAAGACCAGTGTCTTTATAAAAGAAGAAGAGCCACCAGAGATCTCTCTCTCTCTTCATGCACACACAGAGGAAAGGCCACGTGACATGGCCACCTATAATCCAGGAAGAAAGCCCTTACCAGAAACCAAACTTGATCAAACCTTGATCTTTGATTCTTAGACTTTCAACCTCCAGAACTGTGAGAAAATAAACTTCTGTCACTTAAGCAGCCAAGTCCATGGCATTTTGTCATGGCAGCCTGAGTAGACTAATGCATTCCCGGTACCAGTGAGCGAGAGTTCCTGTTGCTCCACATCTTCACCAGCATGTGGTATTGTCAAGTTTTCTTTAAAAATTTTAGCTATTTTAATAGGTTATGTAGTAGTATCTAATTGTTGCTTTAATTTGCAATTTCCTGATGACAAGTTATGTTTACCGTTTTTTCATATGCTTATTTGCCATTTGTGTATATTCTTTGGTGAAATGTCTCTTCAAACTTTTTAATCATTTTTAATTGGGAAGTTTGTTTTCGTATTGCTGAATTTATAAGCTTTTCTTGTATATTTTGGATATAAATCCTTTACCAAACATATGTTTTATAAATATTTTCTTCCAGTTCCTGGCTTGTCTGTTATTCTGTTAACAGTGTCTTTTTCAGAGAAGTTTTAAATCTAAATGCAATCTATTATTTTTTTCCTTTCATGGATTATACTTTTGGTATATCTAAAAACTCATTGCAAAACCCAAAGTTGCCTAGAAATTCTGTATGTGTTTGTGTTGGTCATTGCTGGCTCTCTATTCTATTCCACTGACCTTGTGTCTACTCTTTTGTCAGTACCAGGCTGCCTTTGGCACTGTAGCTTAGTAATAGCAAGTCTTCAGATCAGGCCATGTGGAGTCTCGGACTCTGTTGCTGCTACTCTTGTCCTCCCCTTCCTTCTCCTCTTTTTCCTTCTCCTCTTCCTCCTCCTCCTCCTCCTCCTTTTTTCCTTCTTCTCTACAGTATTGTGTTGACTATTCTAGGTCTTTGTCTTTCTACATATATGTTAGAATCAGAAAATACAGTTTGCTGAGATTTTATTGGGATTTCATTGAATCCATAAATCAAGTGGAGCAGAATTCATGTCTTCACAATACTGATTCTTTCAGCCGTTATCTTTGATTTCTTCCCTAATAGTTTGTAGTGTTCTGCATATAAATCCTGTACATTTTTAAATTAGATTTATACCAAAATGTTTTGAGTTTTGGTGCTATTGTAAATAGTATTGTGTTTTTAATTTTGAATTCCAATTGTTTATTGCTGCTTTATAGGAAAGCAATTAACTTTTGTATATTAGCCTTGTATCCTGCAACTTTATGTTCAATAATAATCAATTATTCAATAATTAATTAGAATTAATATTTGATTATTATTCTAAGAGGATTTTTTGGTTGATTCTTTGGGATTCTCTACATGGACAATCACGTCATCTGTGAACGATTTTACTTCTTCCCTCCTGATCTGTATACCTTATACTTCCTCTTTTTGTCTTGTTGCACTAGGTAGGACTTCAATATAATATTAAATAAAAGTGGTGAGAGAAGATATCTTTGTCTTGTCCCCAAACTTAGGAGGAAAGGATCCAGTTTCCCACCATTAAAGATGATGTTAGATTTCATTTTTTTGATGTTCTTTATCAAGTTCAGAAATTTCTCTATATCCCTACTTTGCTAAGAGTTGTTTTTAATCATGTATAGATTTTGAGTTTTTAATGCTTTTCTATATCAATTAATGTGATCACATTTTTTTCTTTAGCCTATTGATATGATGGATTCCATTAATTCATTATTGAATATTGAACCAGTGTTGTACACCTTGAAAATACCACTTGGTTGTAGTATATAATTTTTTTTATCAATTGTTTGAATGACTATTCAGATAAGATCTTCACACTAGGAAAATTTGCTATATATTATAACTTCCTTTTAATCTATAGCTTCCCTTCATACCTCTCTTTCTGTTGCTGTCTCAGATCCAGTCATCTGCCTTATAGAATTCCCAATAATCTGGATTTTGCTAATTTCCTCCGCATATTTTTATTTAAGATGTTCTGTTCTCTGTGTTTCCTATAAATTGGTAGTTAGATTCAAAAGCTTATTCACATTTAGATTTAACTGACTGATTGATTTCTTTGGGGGCATGGATAGTGTTGGAACTTCCATCGGGCGGTACATGGTGCCTACCCCTTTGCAGTGTGAGAAACCATGGATGCTCATTGCCCTCATACACTAGCTTATTAAAGGGGGCAAAGTTGTCATGTTCTACTTCTAGCATTCATTCATCATTTGTCAGATGGAATCTTTCTTTCTCTTTCTTTTTCTTTTCTTTCTTTCTTTTCTGGAGAGGGGGTCTCTCTCTGTCGCCCAGGCTGGAGTGCAGTGGTGTGATCATAGCTCATTGCAATCTTAAACTCCTGAGGTCAAGCAATCCTCCTGCCTCAGCCTCCCAAGTAGCTGGGACTGCAGGCTCATGCCACCAAGCCTGGCTGGAATATTTCTAGGAAGAGGAAACTTTCTCTCATTAGCTATTTGATACCCAGTGGAAGAGTTTATATAGGAAAGGCAGCATAGTGAATGCTTATAATTTTATGTTGCTTCAGCATCCATTTTAGATATAAGTTGGACTTTCTCATACTAAAAGCAGGGCTCAGTCACCCTTGACACAGTTTCCAGTTCTACATCCTCCCCCTCCCCCATGTTCTCAATATGGTCAAAGGACCCAGTTAACTGCCTTATACAATCGCACCCTCGTGACCACTCCCTTGTGGGACAGCTAGACACAGCATGCGACTGGCGCACTGACCCTCACGCCCCACGTGGACTGCACAAATACGCAGCAGTGGCCGCCTTGTAGTCACTGCATGAGCTGCTGGAACTCGTGTCCGCTTACTTTAAACCCACAAGTTAAAACTTCCTGTGGGAAACCTGTTTGGATAATGCCCTGGACCCAGCACAGGCATCGGCACGCGGGTCCCTTTCTCTCTCTCTCCTTGTGCTTTCTGACTTCCCTGTGTGTGGGGCCCCCAGGTGTGCCGTGCAGCCCAGGACCTGCGAGTAATCGAATCTTTGTTTCTGTCTTGTGTCTTCCCTAATCATTGAAAGGATTCTCTCCATCTTAATGATCCTAAATTAAAAGAGTGGAATAAATATTTGATTCTTTATTTACCAGTCTTCAAATAATGAGTTAATTCCTTTAATAAGTTTTTTAAATTAAGTACCATTATGTACCCAAATGTCAACATCTTGTGTTTTCACCCATGTCCCTACTATCTTGGCTGCTGCTCTTACTGTCCCTGCTGTGGTCTCTGATTCCCTTTGACATGACCCTGATGGTTTTAGCAGCTTCTTTGCTTCCGGATGAGAGAGGTTGTCCCAGTGCATCTTGCGCACTTGCTGCCCAGACCTGGAGTCAGCCCTTTCCAAGGGGCTCTGCTTCCCTTCGGTGGGAAATGCCCAGATTGAAATCTGCATGCCTGGCAGACTTTTGGCAGGAAATGGACGTGGCTTGTGGGAGACCAAGACTGAGCTATCCTGGAGGCCCCAGGTTGCGAAAATGTTCCCACAAAAAATGGCTTTGTTTGTCTTTTGCTGGGGCCCTGGGAGCTCACGCATCCAGGACAAGCTTTTGCATTCATTTCTTGGCTCAAGGTTCTGTGAACCACGTTGACAGTGCACATTTGGAAACTCGCATGCAGGTGGGACAGCTTGAGGTTCTGATTTCTCATGGGAAACCTTTTTCTTCCCATTCAGAGCCCCAGGCAGATGACAATATTTCTTGACACATCCCTGGCCTGGCAGCTGGAATGTCTCTAATCTCCCTTTTCACAAAGCGGGATGGTTATCTGTGGATAGTCCTGCTGTTCTCCCAGCTAGATGCTGGGTCTCGGCTCTCTGGGTAGGTCCAGAGTCACATCTCTGACCCCAAGTGGCCAGCGTTGTTTACCCATGGCCAGGTGGCTTGGCATGGAAGAGGGTGGTTTTGCTGCTGTTTGAGTCTCTGGTTCATTTCTGGCACCTAAGGCCCTTCTGTTCTCTCTCCTGAGCTTGGCTAGAGGTTTCAAAAATGTAGTCATATCAGCATTTTAGATCTGTCTCCCTGTCCACCTTCTAATCAAATAGACAATCACCTGTGTATGTTCTTGGAGACTTTCTCACCTCTGATGGGGACACTCTTTGTCGGTGATGGGGGGAGTGTGGGTCATCTTTCCCCTGGCTGGCTCTCCCCAGCCGGCATGCCTCCGCGAGGCGTGTAGGGATGATGCTCACGACAATTTCACGTATCAGGTGCTTGGGCTTCTCCTGCCTCTGGCAGGGCGGGTGGTGCCTGTGTCCCTTCCCCAGCGGTCTGACCGAGTGGCTGCAGGCTCGTGCTGTGCTGGCCACCTCCTGGGCACCCGTCGGGCCTCCCCATTATCTTCCCCTCCGTTACCAGATGACTTGTTCTAAAAGACATTTTTAGGAAGCTTACCATCAAATACCTCATCCTTTCTTATCAGCAAACTCTATTTTCCCAAGAAGGCAATGCAGACAGATGCTGTCTTCAGAAATGCCAGTGCCAGGCGGCGCCGGGGGGGTTGGGGGAGGATTTGGGATAAGAACGTTTGGCCCAGTGAGGAGCCCTGTGGATGAGGCAATGACGCTCCCTGGAATCGTCCCAAGGCCGTGAACACAAAGCCTGTGTCCTCTCCTTCCAACGTGTGTTATTTCTTCTGACACGTCCTATTGCTGATGGAGGACTGCTGGCGTCCCTTGGTTCTTCATCCAAAGTTGCTTTATGTAAATGTTACACATTTCTGCCTTATTTACCCCCAGGAAAACCTAAAAAGGAGGAGATCACAGAGGACACACTTGAAATCTTGGATCAGTTTCTCTGCTTCCTCTTGGGATCAAGGCTTGCTTCAGGAAGCTCTTTGTTCCCTGTAAGAAGAATGACTCCTAAGTAGGCTGTAACGTAACAGTGAAGCAGACTTAACCTACAGAGGCCTGACGTTGCCTGTGGCCACACATGTCTGTCTGTGGTTTCTGAGGAGTCAGCTGTCAACAGCTGGTCATGGTATATGTAAATGGCACATTGGCAAGAAAAAGTGAGCCATTTTCTGACTGTTGCTGGCGACTGTTCACAAACCTAGGATCCAGAAAGGACATTGGTGGATGGAACAAGCACAAGACCTGAAGACAGAAGATGCAGGTGGAAGAGTCAGTCCCAATGTTGACGTCTGACCCTGCTCAGCTGCTTTGACGTCCCGTAACCTGACTGGTCAGCAGGCCACACTGGGAGAGCCGTGATGCCTGCTTTGTGGCTCAGATGGCGCCACGAGAGGGGGAGCGTGGTGATGGGGGCAGCAGACAGCACTTTGGGCCTTCCGGACGGAGCACCCGGCAGGGCGATGTCCCGGACGGCCTGGAGTGGACATGCTCCCTCGAAGGCAGCACCGGGTCACTGAGGGTTGGTGGACGTGTGCCTGGGCTGTCCCCTCCCCTGGACCCCAGGCTCCCAGTGCAGTGGCTCTTTCTGGTTCATCTCCGTTTCCCCACGGCCTGGAAACCTGTGTGGCACCTGCCAGGTCCTCGCCGAAAGGGCGAACGGAGGGTGTGATGCAAGACAAGACTGTGACCCGCCAAGATTTGTCACTTTCTCTTCAATATCAGACCGAGGCTGCTTGACACTGACAATCTGTCCGTGACAGAGAGCTCTCTGGATGGGATGTGCCTTTCATTTAGCACAGAGTGATGCTTCCCCGGGCCACATCCGTTTGACTCCTGTTCCAGATGCTGCAGTTTGGAAGTGAGCAGTTCCCTGTGTTGGCCACTTCCTATTTGCAGGATCACTCTTCCTGGTGCTGAAAATGAGAGGTGAGCAAAACAGAGAGGTCCCCCCACTGCTGGGGCTGGAGCCCCAAGTTTCTCAGGGATACTGCAGTGGGGCCCTGCAGGAAGGCAGGGCAGCGATCCCTTCTGGCAGGGAGGGTGCACGTGGGTTTATTTTGAGGCAAGCTGGGTTTTAGACTACGGCGGGAAGGACAGTGGGATTGGACCCAGTGACAAAGCAGCAAATTTGAATTGTTGGCCTGAGCAAGCCCCTTAGTTCCCTAAGCCTCGGTTTTCTCACCTGTGCATTAGGGATGGGGATCTGTCCCTGCAGGGCTGCGTCTTGGGTTTAGGGAAGCGAGACTGTAAAAATCCAGCCTGTGTCTGCCTCGAGGGACGTGGCTTCCTCCTGGCCTCCCCTCCCTGCTCCGATTGATACCAGAGAGATTTGTTTCGCCTCGGCGGTCCAGGGCCACTGCAATACCATTTCCTACAGAACAGAAAATTTGGCCTATCTCACATCTTTTCTTCTGCAGTTTATGTCCTGGGACACTTAAAGAAATTTTCTTCAGTTTCCATTTCGCGGGCTTTGATTTTACATGAATGGAAGCTTCCATGTATTTATTGCATTTGACTAGAAAATTTCCGATTCTCAAATCAAAGAGTTGTACAGAAAACTGTTGAGAGATTAGCACTTCAGGTCCAGAAACAGTTGAATCACAAAGGCGGCAGCGCAGCGCTTCCTCCCAGAAGGTGCGCAGTTCGCATGCAAGTGACGTGCAGTCAGGTCAGCAGAGCCGGGACCACATGCCCGGTAATGGCTTGAATCAATTTCTCTCTCCTCTCCCGTCTGTGTTTCAGTTGGCTTCTTACCAGGACATTTTTCCTGCCTAAGAGCCTTGGCTGCCTCCCTGTGCTTGTGAGGCCAGGCTGAGCTCGGTGTGCAGAGCTGCAGCGCCGCCCCAGCTTTTCCTTCCCAGGGGTCTGTGCAGCGCGTGCCGGCTGCCCGCGAGCAAGAGGAGTCGGTGCCTTGTGCTTTCCTTGGAAATGCGTCACCCCAGGCTGGGTGTGGAGCTCCTCTGTTTACGTGTCCCTCCCCTTCACTGGTTCCTCAGAAGTCACTAGGGCCACTCTGACATGCAGCAGGCAGGCCTACGAGGAAGATCTGCTCTAGCACCGCTCTGAAAAGGATGGTCTGATTTAGAGCCTGGTTATATGCTTACCGGCACCAGCTTATTGTCTCACACATCAGTGGGTAATCAACTCCTTGCAGTTCCTTTGACTGCTGGAAGAGGCAGTCTAGCTCCCTGGGCAGTTGTCTTGCCCCCGTAGGCACCTGCTGGCTGCCAACGTCCCCTCCCCGCTTCCTTCTTGCGGAAGCCGCAAAAGAGCACGAGTTGTAGCCCGGCTCACTGCTGCGAGTGTGGAAAGGCCGCCTTTCCCAACTTTCTTTGCAGCTCAGTGTGGCCATGTGAACACGTTCTCCTCCATGCGGGGCGAAATGGAGCGTGGTGTGGACTTTGGGGAAGACCCAGGCTCCGCCCAGAATCCCTAGGAAAGAGGGCCAGGCAAGGCCCAAGCACCACGGCTTTATCGGGAAGGGTAATCCCTGGGCAGCAGAGTGAGAAAAAGGAACCGCAAGGCAGGAGCCACAGAGCACAAGAAGGCACTTTGCAGAGCTGTCCCCAGTGTGGCAGGGAAGCGCGGCAGGGTGCTTGGTCACATGGGACTTCTCCCAGATAGGACAGTCCACCCGGGAGAAGGAGAGAGAGCAGTTATGTTCCTGTCCTGTCTCAAGCCACTTACTGGTCCAAGTTTGACCCATGGGGTGTTAAATCCACCTCCACTTCCTGGTTGTATCACTCAACCCCCTGGCGTGGCCTCAGGGAAGGCCAGTTCCTACACCTGTCCCATGGAGCAGACTTCTCTGAGCCCAGAAGTGTAGAGAAGTGTCAGAGCCTGCGTGGACACCAGAATTGCTACTGTCTTCTGTAGTGGGAGCAATAGAGGCTATGACAAAGCCTGTCCCCACCTTGAAGACAGTTGAGGCAGCCAGTCTGTTAAGAGAAGGGGTGATAGTGCAGTGGCTGAGAGTCTCCACTGAGCACACAGCTGAGCCCTAGCAAATTTGGGGAAGTGCAAAAGCTGGGTTTGGTACACTTTCTTAAAAGAAGGGTTGTGCCCTGGAATGCAGATGTGGTGACTGGACATCTCGAAGCCCAGAGAAGGGGGCAAAAGACTAAAAATGTGGAATGGAATCTAGAACAAAGTCTGTGTTCCTGAAGGCATGTTGAAGTTGCCATACTAATTAACTAAAATGCTATCCTCTAGACTTCTTTTAGTAGTGCTTATGCTTTTTAAATGAAAGAGAAACAAACCTCTATTTTGTTTAAGCCCATGTTATATTTCTTTGTATATAAAGCCAAAACTAATTTTAACCACTACAACACAGAATAATTATTTGTTGGATGCATGAATAAATACCCTGGCTCATTAACATTTGTTTTAGATCCAAACGCTAGATTTAATGAAACATACTTAACACCAGGGTCCATCCTCTGGACCGGTGTGAATCCAACCTATCCCGTAGAGACTGGGGAGGTTCCTGCCCGTGTGCTCCAGGCGCTGCACACACTGACCTTGCCAGCCCCTGCATTATGGCGCTTTCGCGTCTTCCTGTTTCCCTGCTCTCCACGTGCTCTTCTCTGACACAAACTTCCATCCATTTAGCAAGTTCCTCCTCTTCTTTTAGGATTCTCTTTAAATGTCACCTCCTCTGTGAAGCCCTTCTGCATCCTCCTAGGCAGAAAGTCCTTGCCTCACCTGTGTTCCTATAACAACTTGTGCTCGGCACACTGCACCGTAACTGAAGTCTCTGCTTTCTGGGATGGTCCCTGCTCCATGCTGCCTTGTGCCCTTGCAGGCTCCAGCACCCAAGACACAGTCCTCCTGGACATACAAGGCTGCCTTCCATCCCCTCCACCATCCTGTCTTGCACATGAGCTTGCACACCATCCATTCTCCTCAAACCTTCTACCCCTGCCTTCCCCTCCCCACCCTCCTGAAGGCCTGACATGTTTCCATGGAGAAAATACAGGCGTCCAAATGGGAACCTGCACCAGCTCCCCTGCCACATCCACCGGCCTCTACTCTGTGGCCGTGGACACTGCCTTTCTTCTGGGGTGGGCTCTCAGCCTCCTCTGGGGGAGGACAGGCCTAACCATTAGCCATGAGCCACTGGTGTTCCTGCAGAGCCTCTACCATTTTCCATAGTATTTTGTTTATTCCATAATTTTGCTGTAGCAATTTCCCTTTCTCTCTTGCACCGTTGATGTTTTCATCTCCACCGAATCATTCCCATCAGCATAGAAGCATGCCATAATAATTCCATCTTCAAAGCAAAAGCCTTCTTTGCACCCTCTTCAGCTGCTGCCTCATTTCTCATTTGCCCCTTTGACAGCAAAACTCTCTGACTGATTCTCTGTCTGTATATTTCTTCCCATTCTCCCTTGGATCCGTTCGAGTCAGGTTGTCATCCCCCTCCAAGGTCATCGATGGCCTTGACATGGCTAAATGCAGTGGTCAACCATCAGCCCTGGCTCCAGCTACTTGTTGCCACATAGCAAGGCACCCCCCAAATTACCAGCCATGTGCTGTTATGTATCATGACTTCATTAGTTGACTGGGCTCAGCTGGGTGGTTTTAGACTGGTTTCTCATGTGGTTGCAGTTGATGGCATCTGGCCTGGAGTCATCTGGAGGCTTCACTGGGCTGCACATCCAAGGTGGCACACATGTAGCCAGCCGCTGGTGCTGCCTGTTGGCTGTGAGCTCAACAGGACCCTTGCCCAGAGAACTCACATGTGGCCTCTCCATGCGGCTTGGACCTCTCAGAGCGTGGCAGTTGAGTTCCAGGAGGGAGTATGCCAAGGATGAGTGTTCCAAGAGACAAGAAGCAGAAGCTGCCAGGCCACTCAGAGGCTCTTCTGAGAGCAGGTGCAGGCTCATTCTGCATATGCTGTTGGTCAAAGGAGTCCCTGGACCCATCCGGGTTCAAAGGGTGGGGGCAGGTGGGGGAGAAATAAAGTCCAGCTCTTAAGCGGGGAGTGGCCAGGTCACATCATGGAGGAGCAACTGGCACGTGGGTCACTCCCTCCTTTTGAAACACCTTCGGCTCCTCCTGGTGAGTGCTGTCCTCACTCACCCTCACCAGCTGCTTGTCCTCAGTGCTCTTTCCCGGACCATCCCCTTCCCAGCGTCTGCACACTCCAGCTCTCCAGCTGTTCTTGGTCCCGTCTGCAGCTTCTCCCCAGAGCATCTGAGGCAGCTGGGGCTGCGAGTGGTCTGCGGCTGTCCAGGCCTGGGGTGGGCCGGACGGGGGTCAGTGTGCCACGAGACACTGCCATGGCTGACGCATCTCTAGGCGACTATTCTACCATTTGGAACAGTGGGGATCCTTCTCCAGAGGAGGTCAGGGGGCTGCAGCCAGGGTGGTCTCTCTAAAGTGGGACTGACCCATAGCCCAAATGACTGCTGCTCACCAGCATGGCCCCATGTTGTACTTGCCTGGGAGCATGGTACTTCCTGGACCCTGGAATTGACCATGGCCATGGGACTGCTTTGGCCAGGGGAGTATGAGTGGAAATGACGTGTCACTTCTGGGCTGGAAGTATTTAGCTACAGCGCTCACCTCTCCCTTCCTTCCCCTGCCTCCCTGATCAAGGAAGTGTATATTGATATCGAGATACCACGGGGGCATAGAAGGCCAATCCCACATGCAGAGAATGCCTGGGCCCGGGGCAAGTTGGGCACGTGTGAAAAACAAACTCTGCTGTGCTAAGTCACTGAGATCTGGGGCTGACTGTTACCGCACTGTGACCATCTGCCAGGCCTGAGGTAGCACTTAACAGGGCTTTTCAGAAAATAGGGCACATTACTTTATTCGAATGTAACAAGACAGAAACCCTCTGACCTACCCCCACTCCCTCCTCTACACAAAAGTGTGGAAAAACAAAGATTCTGAGTTCCTGAACATTCTGGATGTCTCTGCTAAAGTGCCAAGGATTGATCATTTGCTGCTTGTCTACGAGTGTTCATCGTGTGTCCACCAAGTCCCTCACCGGAGGGTGGATTCCAGAGGTCTCAGGCAGAGTCCGGATCTGCCTGTAGCTGAGGAAAGAGCAGCCCCCAACGCAGGGGCGTGCACAGCTGGGGAAGAGCTGACCCAGTCAAACCCGACACACGTTGAATGCTTGCCGACAGGGTGACAGCTCAAACACCATGAGACAGAGCCTGCCTTCTGGGGGCTCATGAAACAGCAGAGTGTGTGATGTATTCATTCATTCATTCGTTCATTCAAGCAGCATTTACTGAGGCCTGCAGTAAACACATGGCCCCCTTGGAGGCTCCTGACACACATCAGGGAGTCCTGTGGGATCTGATCTCTGGGTGGGAAGGGGCAGCGGGCGCCATGCAGCACTCGGTGCTGTGGGACGGAGGGAGAGAATCAAAGTGTGGCCGGGGCAGCCTGGCCTTGGACGAGCCGAGCTCTCACGTAGGGAGACACGCAGGCAGAGCCCGCAAGCACAGGGACTGAGGCAGCCGCGTCGGTTTCTGGGGAGACAGCCTTCCAAGTGGGGCCAACGGCCGAGGCAAAGGCTGTGAGGCGAGGACGCACTTGGAATGTCGGGGAACTAGCACTTCTCTGGGGCTCTGGAGTGTGGTCAGCGGGGTGCAAGGAGTCTGGTGGCCCCAGTACAGACACTGGGTAACAGTCTGGCCTGCGGACACAGCGTTGAGGACGCCGTCGGGGGCAATTCATACTAGACACGAGCATCGTAATATGCCGTCCGAGTCTGCAAACTCAAGAGCCTGCCTGTGGCATGTGTTCTGATGGGAAAAGTATTTAACAGTGCTTTAAAAATGTTTATATTGCAAACATCAATAGATTTCCGGGTAAAAACTGAGGAACAGCCTTATCTCCGTGCAGTGTCTCAAAGTCACATTGCATTATTTCCTACCCTCAAATATTTAAACAGAGTTTAAGAGATTTAAATGCATTTCTATTCTTCTTAGAGCATCCAGGATCTGCTAGTTCCTGCTCTGCCCAGGTGGAACTGTTCTGTTGAAATGTTTTTTCTTCTCTCACTTCCTGGAATGGGTTTGCTTAGGGAAATGGCTTTAGAGAGGGATGTGTGACCCCGCACATTCGTGGGAGCCCCATTAGGGAGGCAGCCTCCCCTGTTGGTGTCCACGCTGCAGTGCTATTATCCTGACCCAGGGCCCGGTCCGTGACGCTGGCTTTGGGAGGGCTTCCTCTTTGTGGGGGGACAGGCCTGGCAGGGCGTGTTCAGCACAGGGTCGGAGGTATGGGTTTCAGAACAAAATAATACTTTGAAAAAGATATATCCCTGGAGATCAATTCCCGTCCTGATTCCAGGGCCGCGTGCTGCTCTCCACTGTAAATTGGGTTTTCTTCGAGGACGTGGTATTTAAGAACAAATCACTGTCCATCTCGCTGTCTATGGAAGCTCCCTGGATCATCACAGTGAAATTAGACCAGACAAAGAAATGAAGGAAGGAGCAGATGGGCCCATGTCTCAATTTGGGTTCAAGTAGGTCTCAAGGAAAAGTATAAGGATAGTCAAAAAAAAAAAAGAGAGAAAAGAAAAAACCCTAAAAGGCCATGTCCAGGTACATGCTGATTGGTTTCTGTGGAAAATGCTCTTTCCCATTTGTTATCACATTCCGGAGATGAATGGAGCCTTTGGCGGCCTCCCGGCGCCTGGCTCGGGTGGAGGGGAGGCTGTGAGCGTCTCATACGTGCTCTGGACTGCCCTGTGCCCCCATGTCCCACGCCGAAACCCACGCCAAAACCCACGACTGCCCAGGGCGGTCAGGATATCAGCATTGTGAATGATTAGTCCGAGCCACACCTGGGGCAAGAGCCGGCAGCATGGGACACCCAGGAGCGTGGGCGCCCCGCCACGGCTGTCCCCGCCACGCCGGTGCAGGGGGCAGAGCAGACCCCAGCCCTCTGCAGAGGACAGACAGCTGGCGAGAAGCACTCCTGCTCCCCTGCCCAGAAAGTCCCTCATGCTCCCCTGGAAGGGTGGCCTGGGACGTGAACCCAGAGGACATGGAAGGAAACTTCCTGTGGAGGGAAACAGCACCCCCTCTCCTGCGCAGTCCGATTCAGGAAATAGACGTTAAACCGGTGAAGAGCAAACAAACAGTGGAGGTGATTCCAGCGTGTGAACACGGCTCGGGAAACACGGTGCGGTGCAGGAGGGCGGTGCCGTTGAGGCCCTTTGCTTCCCGCGGGACAAGGAGCTGGCATTCAGAGTGGCGGCTCCAGGGTCACCGGCAGGGCTGAGAGCAAGGGAAGGTGTTCAGGGGGAGGCAACAGCATGGGCCAGGGCCCCCTGGTGTGAGAGAAGGCACCTGGGCCAGGAGACAGAAAGGAAGCAGGAGAGATTCTGGCCTGGCCTGGAGAGCGGGAGGGATGCAGGGCTCGGAGGAGGCGTTGGCAGGCTTTGCTCTTCAGCTGTGCATATGGAAAAGGAATAGGCAAGTGCTAAGGAGGACTCTGGCATTGGAGGGTCACACCTTTCTGTGTTGAGCCCTTGGTAATCTGGGTAGACTCCAGATGTCTCCAGGACATTAACTGGTGGTTTGAAGTCATTTAAATCCTCATTACAAGCGTTTCCTTGGACATTCAGGGTGTCTGAAGCTGAGCGACTTTCGGATTGGCCGGGTGGAGGCGGGGGCGGGGGCAGGGAAGGCAGATGGAAAAACACCAAAATGGCATCTCCTGTCGTGACTCCCCCTTTCTGCTGCTGCTTCTCGCTGCTCTGCGGGGATTCCGTCGAACAGTGGCTTAGATCCGAGTCCATCAGAAAATATTAATAGATCCATACTTTTTCCATTTTTCCTTTCTGGAAATATCTATTTTAAGCAAGACTTGAGAAGCATCCAAGTCCAAGAAAATCTAGTCACTCTTTAATCCCCTGGGCAGGTACAACTAAAGCAGCTGCAGAGAGAGAGAAAGTGTTTCCACGAGCGCCGCCAGCAGCTCAGCTGGGATCCTGCTGACAAAAGCTCCGTGGACCTGCTCTGAGCCTCCCCCATCCCCTCGTGCTCTCCCTCCCCATGTGGAACCTGAAGTCGCCAGGAGGGTAAAATGCTTACTTGTAACTCCATCGGGAGTCCCTCAGGGGTTTTCAGGAAAATAGTGATTTCTCTTAAATGCACTGATTAACCCAGCCCACCTTCCTTCCATTTGATATGTTCCTGGTGTGGCCAGCTGAATAGTGGTCTCCCAAGCCTCAGAGATGTCCACTTCTGACACCCAGGGCCTGTGAACATGTGACCTCATGGAGCAGAGGTTCCTTTGCAGGTGAAACAGCTGTAAGGGTCTGGAGGTGGGGGGCCCCTCCAGGACTGTCTGGGACACTAATGTATCACCAGGGTGCTCCTGAGAGGGAGACTGTGGAGGTAGAGATGGCGTTGGGAGGAAAAGGTGCAAAGGAGGCGGGGATGATGATGCACTTTGGAGACCAAGGAAGGGGCCACGAGCCAGGGAACGTGGGCAGCCTCGAGAAGCTGGAAAAGGCCCACAACGGATCTGCCGACACCGCGACTTTAGCCTGGGGAAAGTGACTTGCAGCTCTGGCCTCCAGACCTGTAAGACAATAGATTCATGTTGCTTAAGCCCATAAGTTGGGGGTAATTTGTTGCCGCAGCCTCAGGAAACTAAGACGTCCAGCACGTTGTGTCTGCAGGTATCTCATCACGTGGGCCGACGTGGAACTATGCGTTCTCACTGAGTTTGTTGTTCTAAATCATTCTATATCCCTCTTCTTCGTCCACCCAGCTTGACTTGACACCCGGTCAGATTGTTACACACGAGTGTCCTTCTCCTCAACAGAGCAAGAGGCTCTTCGCAGATTTCTCTGTTTGTGATGGGCCTGGAATCGGCGTCCAAAGTTCCCTGTGTGACGGGCTGTCTACACGGGTCAGAAAGTCCAGGAATCATGATGATATTGCTTCATCTCGTAATGGAACAGAATCAAACACTGAACACACAGTCACCTCTGTTCTCAGAGTTGGTCACCCCTTGTAGCATTTTCTGTGACTGTTGTCTGAGGGGCTGCTGAGCTGCAGCTGTACAAACGGACCTGAAGACTGCCGAAGGGGTTTATCACTTGATGAGCCAGTAAGTTATATTTATTAGTCGTAAGGTATTGATTAGACCTTGGTGGCTTTGATCACTGTGGTTAACCGATTTGGTAAATTTACATGAAATTCATTTATTCCTCCCACAAATGTGCATTACGTGCCAAGCACGGTGCTTTAGGCCCTGGGAAGTCAAGGATGAGCAAAACAGACACAGCTCCTGACTGTGGAGCTTCCAGTCTGACGGAGAATGAGTCACACACACATGCTTGGCGGCCGAGGTGGGCCGTGCTAGGCAGAGGGGACATGAGGAGGGGGCCTGATGGACCTCGAGGAGGTGGGGGTTGAGCTGGGGTCTGGGGCGCGAGGAGTCAGCCACGCAAGGTGAAGGCCCTGCTGCAGCAGAGGGGAGGAGGCCTCAGCAGTGGGGACGGGCCAATCTAGGCAGTGACACCAGGCTGGTCCCACTGGGATGGAGGTGGGGCGATGAACTCTGGTCATCCAGGAGCCAAGAGAGGGTCTCAGGCTGTGTGCCCAGGAGCAGAGCCGAGCTGGGGCTGAGCGGTATGAAGGGTACTCACAGCTCCATCTTCCGCCTGCTTCAGGTCTCTGCCATGGTCATCACTGCCTGGGCACTGTGCGTGAGGGTGCGCACAAGGGTGCGTGTGAGCAGGTGGATGTGCCTGCGTGTGAGGGTGTGTGCATGTGTGTGTGAGCGCATGCGGGCCTCTGACAGGGTGTGAGTGTGCGGGTGCACGGGAGCCTGCAGCTGCGTATCTGTGAGTGTGTGTGGGCGTGTTGTGTGTGTCTGAGCATGTGAGTGTGAGTTTGTGTGGACGGTGTGTGAATGTGTGTGCATGTGTGTGTGCGAGTGCTTGTGAACATGTGAACATGTGCACGTGTGCGTGTATGAGTACGTGAGTATGTTGAGGTGTGCACGCATGTGCGTGAGTGCGCGTGTACCGAAACGTGCTTGCCTGTTGTCTGCTTCGCCCCAGCAGAGCCGCCCCTCCGTGACAGCTGGGACCCACGTCTCCTGGCCATTGCTGGCTTCAGTCCCCGGATGCGGAGTGCACAGCAGTTACTCCCTCAGGGCTTTCCATGGGCCAGGTGACGCGAGGACGGGGCAGGGGTGCTGCTCAGTCATCAGTGTGAGCAGCTGGCTGTCTCTGTTTTCCGTTTTGTTCCGACACCTTCTCACTGGTCACTGGGAGCTGGAGGAGGAGCAGGAGGGTCTCACGGCTCAGGCAACACTTCTGTGGCCTCCGCTGAGGGCCCTGGATGGTCGCCTCTGGGCTGTGCACATGTGGCCTCCACCTCCCTCTGCTTCTCCTGCAGGTCTCACCTTCAGGAGGTGGCTAAACCTGGTCTGGGCTGCACACCTGTCCTGGGCGTTTTCACGGCAAGGAACACTTGGCCTCTGGGAGGACGGCCACTGCGCTGCAGTGTCATCGTTTGCTGGGAGCTAGCAGTTGTGCTTTCCCACCAGCCCACATGTTTCTCGGGGCTGGAGACAACGTGACTTTTAATCGCTGTGTTATCCCGAGAGCGTAGCCTGACTTCTGGCCATACGCCATATATCCTTGATCAGTAAATATGTCAGCGGGGCCTCCGAATGAATCCTTTTTCTGAGAAGGTGGCAAAGCGAGCAGGCAGAGGCCTACCCCCAGGCCTGGAGCCACACGGTGGGGAGGGTTGGGTGGGGGGAGCTGTGCTCGGGTCTTTGAACTGGTGCCACCAGCATCTCTAGACCGGCTGGCCAGGGCTCTCTCATGTCGCCTCTCTGTGGAATCAGACGATAACTCCCCGCTCCTTGCACCTGAACCCTCTGCTTCTCTGCTCTCTGTTCCTTGGAGGCCAGGGGACCCCTCAGAGCATTGCACCATTCTGTGGACACTTCATTCTTGGTCTCCTGCTTTTACACAGTAGGCAGCTACCAAGTGTCTGTGGGTCAGACACCAAACCAATCCAGGGCCTCATTTTTTCCTTTTCTTTTTCTGGACACTAGAGAACCTCTGCTTTGCTTTCCATTCTTCCAAGTCAGCATTGCTAGTGTGGGTGTCGCTGATCCTTATAGAGGACGGTAGGGACTACAGGCTGTTGCTGGGGAACCCTACAGCTAGGTACTCGGGCTGACCTTCCCCTTCCTAACTACCGGGCTTGGGTTGGTTCTGGTGTCCCTTAAAACAGAGCCTGAGACAGGGATTTGTCTGCAAGGGGTCTGCAGGCGCACCTTGGAGGCATGGCAGGCTTGGTTCCAGACCACCGCAGTACAGCAAATACCTCAATAAAGTGAGCCACAGAAGATTTTCAGTTTCCCAGTGCATATAACAGTTACGTTTACCGTATATTGTAGTCTGTTGAGTGTGTGATGGCATTAGGTCTAAAAAATTATGTACATACCTCAAGTAAAAAACATTTTATTGCTAAAATGTGCTAATAATCACCTGAGCCTTCAGGAGTTGTGATCGTTTTGCTGGTGGAGGTCTGGACTCCGTGCGGATGGTGCTGACTGAGCAGGTGGTGGCCGCTAAAGGCTGGGAACAGCTATGACAATTTCTTAAAATAAGACAACAGTTTGCTGCATTGATTGACTCTTCCTCTCACAAAAGATTTTTCTGCAGCTTGCAATGCTATTTGATAGCTATTTGGTAGCTATTTTACCCACAGTAAAACTTCTTTCATTAAAGGAGTCAGTCATCTTGAACTCTGCTACTGCGTTAGCAACTAAACTTATGGAATATTCTGAATCATTTGTGGTCATTTCAACAGTGTTCACAGCATCTTCACCAGGAGTAGATTCCATCTTAAGAAATTATTTTCTTTCCTCATCCATAAGAAACAACTCCTCATCCATTCAGGTTTTATCATGAGATTACAGCAATTCGGTCACATCTTCAGGCTCCACTTCTAATTCCAGTTCTCTGGCCATTTCAGCCACATCTGCAGTGACTTTCTTCAATGAAGACTTGAACCCCTCAAAGTCATCCATCAGGGTTGGAATCAGCTTCTTCCGCACTCATGTTAACGCAGATATTTTGACCTCCTGCCATGAAGGCATCTAGAATGCCTCCTTCATAGCATTTAGAATGGCAAATTCTTTGCAGAGTGTTTAAATGTACTTTGAGCAGATCCATCAGAGGAATAACTATCTGTAGCAGCTATAGTCTTACAAAATGTATTTCTTAAATAATAAAAAATGAAAGTCAAAATTACTCCTTGATTTATGGGCTGCAGAAGCGATGTTGCCCTAGTAGGCAAGAAAACAGCATTCATCTGCTTGCACATCTCCGTCAGAGCTCTTGGGTGACCAGGCGCACTGTCAGTGAGAACCTCTTTTGAAAAGAACCTCTTTTTCTGAGCAGTAGGTCTCAACAGTGGGCTTAAAATATTTAGTAAACTATGCTGTCAACAGATGTGCTGTCATCCAGGCTTTCTTGTTCCATTTACTCTGCACAGGCAGAGTAGACTAAGCATAATATTCCTAAAGGTGCTAAGATTTTTGAAACGGTAAATGAACATTGGCCTCAGCTTAAAGTCACCAGCTGCATTAACCCCTAACAAGAGAGTCAGCCTATTCTTTGAAGATTTGAAGCTTCTCCTTTCCAGCTATGAAAGTCCTAGATGGTATCTTCTTCCAGTAGAAGGCTGTTTTGTTTACATTGGAAATCTGTTGTTTAGTGTAACCACCTTCCTCCATGATCTGAGCTAGACCTTGTGGATAACTCACTGCAGTGTCTCCATCAGCTCTTGCTGCTTCTTCCTGCACTTTTATGTTATAGAGGTGGCTTCGTTCCTTAAACCCATGAACCAACCTCTGCTAGCTTCAGACTCTTCTTCTGCAGCTTCCTCACCTGTCTCGGCCTTCATAGAATGGAAGAGAGTCAGGGCCCTGCTCTGGAGTAGGCATTGGCATCAAGGGAGTATTGTGGCTGGTTTGATCTTCTATCCAGATAACTAGAGCTTTCCCTATATCAGCGACAGGCTGCGTTGCTTTCTTTTCACTGCATGTTCACCGGAGCAGCACTTTAATTTCCTTCAAGAACTTTCCCTTTGCATTCACAGCTTGGTTACCTGTTTGGTGCAAGAGGCCCAGCTTTTGGCCTAGCTCGGCTTTTGATGTGCCTTCCCCACTAAGCTTAATCATTTCTAGCTTTTGATTAAAAGAGAGACATGGGACTCTTCCTGTCACTTGAACACTTAGAGGCTATTGTAGGATTATTAACCGGCCTAATTTCAATTTTGTTGTGTGTCGGAACAGGGAGGCCAGAGAGAAGGGGAGAGACAGGGGCACGGTGGTGGGTAGAGTGATCAGAACACACACGACATCTGTCAAGTTCGTGTTTTATGTGGACATAGTCTGGAGCACCCAAAACAATCACAATAGTAACATCAAAGATCTCTGATCACAGATCACCATAACAGATATAATAATTATGAAGAAGTCTGAAATATTTTGAGCATTGCCAACATGCGACACAAAGACGGAAGTGAACAAACACCTGCTATTGGAAAAATGGCTCCAACAGACTTCCTCCATGCAGGGCTGCCACAACCTTTCGTTTGTAAATGACACAGTCTCTGTGAAGTACACCGAACCAGGTGCACCTGCATTTTGGACGTGATTGCAGGAGTGAGGGTGTGGAGCGGGGCGATCTGGAGGGGAGGCGCATTGTGCAGGGGCCTCACGACAGCAGGGGAGACTCCACCTGAGCCACGTGCCTCGTAGACACGCTCTCTCGTGGGGTGGGAGTGGAGGTTTCTCTACTGCTCCGTCGGCCATGAGCCCCGGCGCTCCTGAGCTGTGTGTGCAGAGGCCTAGTCGGCCTCCCTGGCCTCAATGTGCCCCTGGGGCAAGAAGCTGACAGGCACTCGGAGCTTAGGTTGGGCCACCCTGCACGAGGAGGCTCTGAGCTTTGCCGAATGGCCACCACAGCTGCGGCTGACGTCGGACGTGGGCTGAGGGCAAGTGGCTCAGGGCACCTGGGGGGAGGCTGCCGCGATTTGGGGAAGGTTTCTTCACATCTCATCCCTCCTTTCCAGCATCTATCACATGGGATGGAACAGACCATCCTCAGAGCGGGGGCTTTCATGGAAGCGCGCCAGGGCAGCAGTGGTGGCAGCCTCTGGCCCCACCCACACCTACTGAGTCAGAAATCTGAGTTTAAACAAGGTCTCCAAGGGATTTTGATGCACACTGAAGCTTAAGAATCACTGACCTAGAATTTCTTCCTTATTTGTCTTTCTGTTGTCTACCTTTAATCCCGCAGCACATGTTTATTGAATGTCAGCCGTGAGAGCGGCGCTCTTCTGGGCTGCAGAGACACAGGGGCAGGAGACAAAAGCCTTGCTCTCTCGGCCCCACCGTCTTGGGAGGGCAGGGACACTGACTGTCACAGCGTCAGGGACAGGGCTGTGAGCAGGGAGCCAAGTGCAGGTGGCCTGCCGGTGCCTGAGCCTCGGCCACACGCCTGCATCCTGATGGGCTGCGCGGCTTCCCTCCTCCAGCTTCCGACTCGCCCTGCGAAGCGGCCCCGGGCGCCAGCCCACAGTCACCGTTGTGACGTGCAGGCCACGCAGCCGTCTCTGGACAAGGGGAAGTCTGAGCAGAGCTCATGGGCTCTCCCCACGGAAAACAGTGTGGCAGTTCCTCAGACAATTAAAAGTAAAATTAGCGTATGATCCAGCAATTTCACTCCTGGGTATAAACCCAAAAGAATTAAAAGCAGAGTATCAAAGAGATATTTGTACAGCCAAGTTCATAGCAGCACTATTCACAACAGCAAAAGGGGGGAGCCACTCGAGTGCTCACTGACAGATGAACAGCTAAACAAAACGTGATATACGCATGTGCTGAAATATTATGCAGTTTTAGAGGAAATTCTGACACAGGCTACGGCGTGGATGAACCTTGAGGGCATTATGCTAAGTGAAATAAGCCAGTCACAAAAGGACAAACACTGCAAGAGCCGCTTATGTGAAGTCCCCAGAGTAGTCAAATTCACAGACACAGAGAATAGGATGGTGGTTGCCGGGGCTGGGGAGAGGGGCAGGCGGGGAGGTGGTGTTTAACGGGGACAGAATCTCAGGTTTTCAAGACAAAAATTGTTCTGGAGCCAGATGGTGGTGATGGCTGCATGACGGTGTGAGTGCACTTAGTCTCACCAAACTGCACGCTGAAAATGGATAAGACAGTAATTTCACTTTGTGTGTATTTTACCACAATTAAAAGAAAAGCGAAGGGCCATGGAAACCATGAGAATTTACGGACGAAGAATTTCTCCAGAACGAAGGGGAGGAGACGCGGCGTAGGGGTGGGGTGGCAGTGCTGCGTGCGTGGAACGCTGGGCTGCGAAGGAGCCTCTGGGAGCAGGGCCGCAGTCGGGGCTGGGCCGGCGGTCAGTGGTCCCACCGCAGTGCTGGGGAGCTCGCCAGAGCCAGGCCTTGGCCTCCCCCAGGGACCCGAATGCAGTGGGTCCAGGGAGCCCACACTGGGAACCGCTGGCCCAGGGCAGAGACCCCTTCGGAGGTTATTAAGAGGTGCTGGAGGCTGGGAGGCAGCCAGCCCTCGGTCAGCAGGGTCATGCCCTCGCCGTTTCCGGGGACCTGGCCCTCTGGTCTGGTCTGTTGACACCAGTGAGCCTCAAGGTTGACAAGAAGCCACATGAGGGATTTACTTACTGCCCACTCACAAGAGCAAGATCAGGACATAAACAACCCAGAATGATCCATTTCCTGGATGCCCCCAGCCCTCTGCTCCCCGCCAGCCCCAGGTTCATCAAAACAGCCACCACCTGGCCTCTCTGACTGGGTTCCTCAAGCGTCATTACTCTCTTTTATGGGCCTGGCGGGAGGGGCTCTGACCCCAGGGAGTGCTTTCCTGTCCCTCCTGTGACCCGACAGGACAGCAGTCTGCAGTCTGTGGGCTTCATGCCCTGACACTTTGCTGCAGGCAAGCGGTTGCCTTTAAAACCCGGAGTCAGAGTGTTCCTGTCTCTCCACATCCTCGCCAACATTTGTTGTTTTGTGATTTTTTGATAGAGGCCAATCTCACTGGGGTTAGGTGATATCTCATTGTGGTGTTGATTTGCATTTCTCTAATAATTAGAGATGTTGAGCATTTTTTTATATGTTTGCTGGCCATTATTCTGTCTTCTTTTGAAAAGTTTCTGTTCATTTCCTTTGCCCATTTGTTGATGGGGTTATTTGATTTTTTCTTGTTG
>CAUYSK010056623.1:0-84863 GCA_963575035.1 Avahi laniger | reverse complement strand
AAACAGAAAGAAATTATCCAGACAACTAAAAATATATATAAAGAAAAAATTAGCCGGGCATGGTGGCGCATGCCTGTAGTCCCAGCTACTTGGGAGGCTGAGGCAGGAGGATCACTTGAGCCCAGGAGTTTGAGGTTGCTGGGAGCTAGGATGACGCCACGGCACTCCATCCCGGGCAACACAGTGAGACTCTGTCTCAAAAAAAAAAAAAAAAGAAATGATGAAATTACTATGGAAACACTTCATGGAAGCTAAGAAGGTGGTGGGGCTGCAGAGGCTGGATGAGCGTTGCTGGGGGTCGTGGAGGAGGCTTACTTGGAGGTCCTCCTCTGACAGGAGGATGATGCTGGAGAGATCTTCTTTCAGCTGCCTGGCCACATTCTTCCATTTCAGCCCTGTCCCGCTGTCTGTTTCATCTACATCAAAGGACTCTTGGGAAATCCAAGCTGTACCTCCATCTGATAAATGGGAGAAAATGCCAGTCACGGTCAGAGTAATCTGAAGTACTGTTTTCGCCTCTTCCCCCAACACACACAGACCTCTTGAGGATGTCTGCATCCTTCTGACTGACCATTTAGAAATATTTCAGTGGTGAAGGAAGCACCTAATCTCAAGGATTCACCGGAAAGCCAATCCCCATCTAGGACCTTAAGTTTCCTTCTTCAGTTTATGTCCGTGTGAAACTGCTCTGTGTTCTTCTACGGAAAGAAGACACTTAACCCCAATGTATGGTCACACACACCCAGGATCCCATCACACCTCCCTTTTAGTTACTTTTTGTCTGGGTGTGTCCTATCTGTGTATACGAAAACATTCATTCTCATCAGCACTTCTCTGGTGCTTGGGGATTTACTAGTCCTTTCCTTAATTGGAGGAGCTATAGTCACTATTTGCTGTTCCTTGGGCCTAAGTATAAAGGGTGCTGGTAGAGCCATTGCTGAAAGGTGATTTCCTCAATTTAGTGGCTGATGGACCTTTCTCAAGACACTTCTTTAGCTCTTTGATCCGTGATCATCAATGTTAGTCCCTTTTGTATCTCCAGTGATGATGATGATGGTGGTGACAGGTAACACTGATTGAAGACCTACTGTGTGCCAGCTGAGATCTAAATGCTTCATATCAGCGGTTCTCACCTGGGAGTGATTTTGCCCTCTGGGAGACATTTGACAATATCTGGAGTCATTCTTGGTTGTCACAGTTGGGGTAGGGGATGGTACTGACATCCAGGGATGCTGCTAAACATCCTAAACGTACAAAGCATCCTCTCCGCAACAAAGAATTCTCCAGCCCCAAATGTCAACAGTATTAGTGAGAAACTCTGGTTTGATATGTACTATATTATTCTTATAACAATCTTAGGAGACAGGTACTACAGTTATTATTATGTCAATGAGGCACTGAGAGGTCATGTAATTTGCACAAAGTCACCTGGCTAGTAAATGGTAGAGTCAGGATTCAGATGCAGGCAGCCTGACTCCAGCCTGCAGTGCTGATCTCCCTGCCATACTGCATTTAGTTGCTGTCAGTCTGTGAGTTAGTTGAAAACTGGGCCTGTATCTCCTCAGGACTCAGTACCGTGTCTGGGACATAGAAGTGCTCAGTAAATGTTTGCTGCATAAATGTTTAAAAGGCTAGACAAACAGCAACGAATTGCTTTTGCAATAAAATGAATATGATGGATACTGTACTGCATAGGCCATTTTATACATGGTGCTATTGTTTCTTACCTGAATTGTTGTATACCCACTTCTCATTATTGGCCAATGCCACAAACTTGGTATTAGAAGGTAGACACAGGAAGTAATCATCATCATCCACTATGGTGCCATCCTCTGCCAGGACCAGGGTGACTGGTGTCAGGGACTTATCAATAGCCAGAATGTCACAGGCTGAGAAGAATAAAATATTTGGCAACTGACAAATATTCATTAGGAAATCATATCCATCCTTACACTCTCAATATGTATGCCTCTAAAGCCAAGCAGAATTCCTGGTTTACAGTAATAACTACAGTAACAACCACAAATACCAGCACTAATATAACACCATGTGCCTGGTAGTGTTCTAAGTGCTTTTCACATACAGCATTTAATCTCATAGCAATCCTGTAAGGTAGGTACTATTATTATTCCCGTTTTACAGATGATGAACCCAAGGTGATGGCAGTGTCTAAAATGCTAACGGGACTGAAGTAAGCAGCAATAGCTTACTACATATATCCCTCTGCAATGATGTCTACCGCCCAAATAGAACAGCGAGCCTTATGTGGGCTGAGCTACAAAGAACACAGGCCTCTGTGCAAAGTATGTGCAGCCAATACTCTGAAATGGCACTAAAATTGAAGTAACCTAAGGCCAGGAAAAAATATGCAAAAATGGCAAAAATCAGTGAGGTTAAGTAACTTATCCAAGATCACACAGTTAGTAAGTGGTAGAGGTGGGATTTAAACCCATATAGCTGTGTTCACTACAGCTACTCTGCACCAGTGTATAGGAGGCACTGGAGTTTTTACTTGAATAAACAACCAACCAAAGTCTGGTTTGATTTCTTGTAAATAAGCCATCTTTCATAAATTTATTCAGTGTTCATCTTAAATTCTATTTTTTTTAATCGAAAAAATTTTTATTTACTTATTTTTTTAGAGACAGGGTCTCCCTCTGTTGCTCAGGCTGGAGTCCAGTGGCATGATCACAGCTCGCCAAAACCTCGAACTACTGAGCTCCAGCGATCCTTCTGCCTTAGCCTTCTGAGTGGTTGGGAGTACAGGTGCACACCACCATGCCCAGCTAAGTTTTAAAAAAAATTTTCTGTAGAGATGAGATCTTGCTATGTTGTCCAGGCTGATCTCAAACTCCTGGCCTCAAGCAATCCTCCTGTCTCAACCTCCCAATGCACTGGGATTACAAGTGTGAGCCACTATGCCCAGCCTTAAATTCTCCTATGTGACAAATGTAAAAAAAAGAAAGGAAGGAAGGAAATGCTTTTTGTTGTTGTAGTATCTTCCTTTGCACCTTTTCTAACCTATAGGAAAGTATAAGAGAAGCAGAAGCGTCTATCAGTAGCTTTTCATTTTCATTATCACTGGTCAAAAGGCTTTCTCTCGGGCAGGTCCGTACCATCCCATTTTGTGATGGCAGCGTCTAAAATGCTAACGGGACTGAAGTAAGCAGAAATAGCTTACTACAAATATCTCTCTGCAATGATGTCTACCACCCAAATAGAACAGCAAGCTTTATGTGGGCCGAGCTACAAAGAACACAGTCCTCTGTGCCAAGTACATCCAGCCAATACTCTGAAATGGCACTAAAATTGAAGTAACCTAAGGCCAGGAAAAAATATGTAAACACTTATATGGCAAAAATCTATGTTACCAAGGCATTTATAGTGCTTTGGTTGCTCCTGGGTCTCTGAGAAACTTCTATATGGTATCTGTTGGGCCTTACTGACACTGAGATGGAGCAACTGTCCACTCTGACAGGAACTGCCTAGGGCTGGCTCACACATCTAACCTGTAAAACTCCTTTGTGATTAGCAATTTGTTGCTACAGGCTAATAACACTTGCAAATCATTTGAATATGTCACCTCATTTAAGAGTCCCAACAATCCTTTGAAGCGGGCTGGGCTGGGAGTATCATATCCAGGAGTATTATATCCGGTTTGCCCATGAGAAAACTGAGCGTTGAGAGATGGTTAAGTGCGAGGTCAAGCGGCTAGTAACAGTATGGCCCCAGGCTCAGAACTTATGTCATCTCAGTCACCCACAACTCTCGTTCCTTGTCTGGACCTCCAAGAACAGTCAGTAGCAGCGCCCTCTTTATGGCACAGGTCCCTGCTAGAGCTGATAGGGCAAACCCGCCCCGACCCTGCTATGGGGTCGGCTGGGGGCCCCAGTACCACCTTAGTGAGCCGCAGTGGCAGGAATACACTGGGCTAGGTTTGGTCCAATATCTAAGTGATTTTAGGCAATAGACCTAAACCGAATCTGTCTTAATTTGCACATTTCTTCCTATCTTGCCAACACTATGCATCTCACACGAGATAAACTGCGTTTAAGCACCTGAAATCTATAAATCGCTAAACCCACCTGGACCATTTCTCTCCCAAGGCTTCACCCGAGCTACAAGAATCCCCCAGTCGCCTATCCAGATCCCGCCTTGCCCCGCCGAACATCCTCCCGCGGCCCCGACTCCCCCAGCCCCTCGCCCGGGTCCCCTGCCAACCCTTGCTCCTCAGCTCCTCCAGGCAGGAGGCGGCCACGCCGTGCTGTTCGCGGCTGTGATTGCGGCGCAGCAGACACGGTTTTAGATTCCGGATCTCGCCGGGTTCCGGAGCCCCGGCGCTCCCAGTCACCTCCATCCTTTTCAAGGTGGCAGCCCGACTGACTCCAGGAAGTCGCGGGAAGCTAGGCGCGGCTGTCCTCCTACTCGACCCCCCCTCCCGCGGCCTGCTGGGAGTTGTAGTTCTCGCTGAAATCACGCATGGGACCGGGGCACGCCGGGAGATGTAGTTCTAGGCAATCGCGTGCGACCCCGAGGCATGCCGGGAACTGTAGTCTCTGGATTCAAAGCCGATTTCGCTATTATTAGTATATCACGGGATTCAACTCAGGAGAAGTTTGTTTTTACATTGTATTGCTATTTAGGAGTTGCAAGTCGCACATGTACAAAGGAGGTCAGTAGGGACTTACTTTGCATCACGAAGTACACGCATTGAATTTTTATAGCACTTCAATTTGTATATGTGATGATGGGATGCATAATGTACTTAAATAAAAGTCTGTCATTGCACTGTGTTAATTGGTTTTCCTTTTCTAACCTGAAAAGATTTGTAACATGTCCGAATGTGCAGGCTGATGTGAAGGAATTCAATTTTAAAAACTGATAAGTTTTCGGTCTTGATGAAAACACAACAAAGTAGCATAAGATACCCACACATTTCCACCCCTTCCATTCCCCGCTTCAGCTGTACAAATTGGATTGGGGCCTCAGAACAAAATGCTTTCTTTAAATAGAGTAAACATTAAAGTCTCAAATCAGTGAGGAAAGGGGAAATGCGAACCACAGTACCTCTGTGATTTTTCAGATACTAGTTGACAACATACTAATGTTTATCCTTGTTTTAATACCGCTATTTATGGAAAAGTGTTTTTTCCTCCTGAAAAACTAACACTTAAGATTAAAAGAATAATTAAAAAGAATAAAAAAGTTCCTCGCTTAAAATAGGGCATTTTATGTAAACTGGAAATAATTGCCCATATTCGTTCAGTCAGTCCCTTTCGTATTTTGTTCATTTAAAAAAGTGGGTGAGGAAATCAGATACTATCTAAGGAAAAGGGTAGGCATTTAAAAGTGTTTGGTAGGGGGAATTGCTAATTAAGGCAATCCTTTTAAGTACTTCATATTGACCAAAACACAACTATAATATGAGCTGGCTCATAGTTCTTACATGCATCCTTTTTCAAGTAATTTCGCATTTAGTTTAAAATCTAACAATTCAACCACTATAAAGTAATTATGTTTCTTACAGAATCCTCTCCTCCCCAAAAAGCCCCTTCCAGTGTGTTTTCCCAAAAGACCTGCACGTTGTTATCCGAGTCCTATCCCCACGATGCTGTAACTGTGTGTGTGTTCGGCCTGGGCTTGGGAATAGGGGGCGGGTCTCGGATCTTTTTATTTCTAGCGCCTACCAAAGTTCCTGGCAATGGAAAGCACTCGATGACTGGCACCGGACTGAATGTCTAAGAATTAATTTCCAAATTTTTCCACATTCATTCATTATTAAATACTTAGCGAGTCCCCATGCCCACGGCACTGTGGGGACGGATAGAGATTTAATTCAATAAAATAATACACGTATAACAATGCAAAAGAGGATTTAGACTTCGGATCTTCCTTTAAAGCAGAGACGACGGAAACCGTGCGAGGTGAACTCGGACGGCCAGGTTCCACCCTCTGCCCCAAGTCCGCCCTCCCCATCGACAGGCTCAGTTCCGGCTACCTTAGTCTGGGCGGGAGAGCGAGAGCGAGGGCGCTTGGGAGAAATCTCGTCCAGCGGCGATAGATTAGTCAGGCCTCAGAAAGATGGCGTCCTCGGAGCAGGCAGAGCAGCCGAGCCAGGTAAGGGGAGTGGGACTGCCCCGCTGTGGCGGCGGGGACCCCGGCTGGAGGGGGCGCTCGGCATACGGTTGGGAGCCGGGTAGGGACCCAGAGTCTCCGAAGCTAGGGGTCCCCGGCTCCTCGCCACCTCCCGAGCCCCGCCCCTCTGCAGGTCCTCCCCGCCCGGCCCCTCCCCCGGTGACCCCTCTTTGACCACATTCCGGAGCCCGGTATCTGGCACTTGGCCGCGCCCGCGGGCCCCTTCTTCCCGCCTGCCAGCGCCTTCGGTCCCACTTGAGTTTGGCGGGAAGGGTGGCGGGACCCTTGGGAGGCCCCCAGCCTGGAGCTGCGAGGGCCCCTGCTTGAGGAGAGGGTGCGAGAGGCTCGATCGTTCCTGGCTGTCCCTCTGGGGAGGGCCTGACTCCATCAGGGTTTCCACTCCCCCACAGCCTCAGCCTCCTTGAGTGGCTGCCAGACTCTCCGTCTTTAGTCACCCTTGCCAACTTGGAGGGTCGGAAAGACTATATGCCGACCCTCTCAGTGCGCTGGTAGGAAGGGGACGCACTGTAAACAACAGACGCCACCAAGCTTTTGGCTGAGAATCCGTCCTCGCTTCCCTGGGTTTGGTTTTATTGGCTAAGGGCTCCGCTCTAGCTTTCCACCTACAGATTCAGCCAAATCCCACCCCAGTAGGGGACCATGAGGACCAGTGTTGACGCCCGTGCGTCTGCTGTCGGGAGGCACTGGATGGTGATGAGGCCTCTTACGGGGTTTACAGTCCAAAGGTGAGGTGGGATGGGGTGAAGAGAAAGGGGCTAAGAGAGACCTTATATTTAACTGTGGATGTGCTATCATGCTGAGGCCAAATTACGTTTATTATCTCGTTTAGTGCTGAATACAACCTTTATGAAGTACAGGTTATTAGCCCCCATTTTGCAGAAATGAATATTAAGTGTTCGTAACATTCTCCAAATCATGTTCCTGATTGAGCCTGTAGTGAACCCAAGTATGTGACTCCAGTAGTCAGCCATACACGTTTAAGTTTAGTTCACCTTACCCAGGAAGAAGAAAATGGTTTTAATTTGGAACCTCATTACTCATCTCTCACCTCCTTGAAACACCTTTATTTTTTGAGACAGAGTCTCACTCTGTAGCCCGGACTAGAGTGCCGTGGCGTCAGCCTAGCTCACAGCAACCTCAAACTCCTGGGCTCAAGCGATCCTCCTGCCTCAGCCTCCCGAGTAGCTGGGACACAGGCATGTGCCACCACGCCCGGCTAATTTTTTCTATATATTTTTAGTTGTCCAGCTAATTTCCTTCTATTTTTAGTAGAGACGGGGGTCTCGCTCTTGCTCAGGCTGGTCTCGAACTCCTGAGCTCAAACAATCCACCTGCCTCAGCCTCTCAGAGTGCTAGGATTACAGGCGTGAGCCACCGTGGGCCTGGCCTTGAAACACCTTTAAGAGTTTTCAGCAGCTTACTAGGATTTCACTTCCTTTCTAGGCGGAATATCACCACTTAGGGTTTCTTATAGGAAACACTAATAAGATGAACTTACTTATTCTTTGTGTTAAGTCTGTTAGAGGAATTGCACTTAAAGGAGTAGGTGTGTTCTCCAGAGCAGCTTCTTTTAGCAGTGTGAAGGATTCAGGAAGAGAGTATCTGGACTGTGGAACATAGGAAATAGCTTGAACTGAATCTGGCCTTTCTGTCAGAAGTTCTGGAGTTTGGAAAGTGTCTTAAGAGGAGGGACCCTCCTTCCTTGTCTAACCTCACTTAGTGTGCTGAAATGCTGAAGCTCCTCAGGTTCTAGGTTTCTCTGAACTGTTATGTGTTAGATATGCTCACAGGCTGGGATAAAAGAGTACCTTCAGTTCCTGATTCTTATAGGACATTCAGTTTGCTGGTGCTGTGAACGGTACTAAAATCTTGCCAGTTGGAGCCCTTGTCATGCCCAAGGATTCCTTGGTTCTGAAAATTGTCCTCTCTGTACACGTAGAAAAAGATCTGAAGCTCTTTAAAGGGGTTTGGCCAGCACTTGTTTAATTTCAACTCTGCCTCTCCTTTGCCCTCCTTTCCAAAGCTGGTAGAGATGGAATTGCATCAGAATATACTGGCAGCCTGGGGGAAAAACTTGAACTCTTCATGCCAGATTCTATCTCTGCCTAACAACCGTAAATGCCCACTTTTTAAGTGAACCAACTCTCTTTAGTGATTGCTTGTCATTTCATTTTCAAGTCTTGATCAGTCTGGTTTTCCGTTTCTCCAGTCAAAGCAGAGCGGGATTGAAAGGGCTGTTGGGATAATGCCCCTAAACCTGGTTTGTATGTGAGATGAGTTATACCGGGTTGGACCTGTGGGGCTGAGCCAGTGTTCTGTCTCTCACAGAAAGTTTATTAGTTGGCCTTATAGCATTAATCTCTGTTTTCAAAAGATTAAGGGTAAATAACCTTTTCTTTCCTTGAAAGGCAGTGTAGAATAGTAATCACAAGTATAGACTCCAAAGCCAGGCCCTCTGGCTTAGAATCCTAGCGTACTTACCAGCTATGTGATCTTGGGCAGATCTACTTAACTTTTCTGGCCTTAATTTCTCCATCTGTAAAATAGGAATAGTACGAGAGCCTGTCCCATAGGGTTGCCCTGAGGATTAAATGAGTTGATTCATGTAAAAGTGCTTAAAACAGTGCCTGATACAATGTATTGCCAATTATTATTATTCCGTTTAATAAGCTCTGGATTTTCATTCGCAAATGGATCTAAACCTTTCCTCAAGCCCTATTACAACGTGATTTTTCGTATGTTGACCACTAGTCTAGTAAAGTTCTTTTATTTGTTCTGAAGTAATTCCCTAAATGCCCTGAATGCTGGTGTTTATAATAGTTGTCCTCTGTGACTTGTAAGTTTTAGGGATATACTTGCTTTTCATAATGGTATAGTCTTTTTAGTATATCCTCAGGACAATTTGTTAGAATTTCATTTATTGCTTCACATCCTTGTTCTGTTTTCCCCACATTGCTCCGTTTTGCCTGGCCAGCTCTTATCAGAGCCCCTCCTGGGTCTGCACATGTTGTGGCCCATAGGGAGGGGGAACATTATTCCAATTTCTCCACTTTCTCACTAGCTTTTCTGTTTTCACTGGACAGTAGAGGCATGGTTCAATATGATTGCTTCACGGTTATTGAATATTGAGTGTTATTACAGAGTATAGATTTCAGATCTGTGGAGGTTCACTGGATGTAGTAAATTTTAGATTGAGAGGACACAGAAGCAAGTGGGGAGAAGAACACAATGAAAGACTGGAAGGGCGTGGCCTTGTGTCCTGCCAGGTTTTGGTGGAACTCCAGTGCTCACAACTGTTGGATTTGTCACTCCACCTTTCTGAACATCAGTTTTCTCCTCTGTACATGAGAGCAATAATCATAATTACCATAAAGCTAGGCTCAGTGGCATGTGCCTGTAGTCCCAGCTACTCTTCAGCTGAGGCAGGAAGATCACTCAAGGCCAGAAGTTTGAGGCTACGGTGCACTGTGATCAGGCCTGTGAGTAGCCACTGCACACCAGCCTGGGCAACATAGCAAGACCCCATCTCTGAAAAAAAAAATAATTTCTCAGCCGGTGTGGTGGCTCACACCTGTAATCCTAGCACTCTGGGAGGCTAAGGGCAGGAGGATCACTTGAGCTCAGGAGTTTGAGGTTGCTGTGAGCTAGGCTGATGCCATGGCATTCACTCTAGCCTGGGCAACAGAGTGAGACTCTGTCTCAAAAAAAAAAAAGAAGTTATTTTAATGTGCAAATGAGATTTAGCTTATTCTCGAGAAACCAATGGAGATAACAGAAATGAACGACGTGGACCACAGGTGTGGCGGATCCCAACATGGGTGAGAGAGAGCCTTCCCGCTGTCTGGCGAGGAGCCAAGAAGTCTTCGCTCTTTGACCATCTTTTCTAGCCTTGCTTCCAAGCTCTGTCCACTCACATGTTTTCATTGTAATCTTACCAAATGTTAGGTCAGTCTATTACATTGTAAAGTGGTGTAGACAGCTGCTACAATGGGAGCATTTGTTGGAGGGATTATGGGAGAGACCAGCCCACTGCTCCTGCCTCTTCACTTTCTTTTCTGTCTGTGGCAAAAACACTCTGATATTTACACCTGGAAGAACTTTCCATCGGGTCAGAGCTTACTAAAGATGAATGGGTACCATAGGAGCATTGAGCTTCCTGGCTCAGGGTGTGATCAGATAGGGACTGGACGACCCCTTGGAGGGATTCTGGAGCCAAGCAGAGTTCAGACTCATCCTGCAGGGTCTGGCCTGATGCTGCAGTGAAGATTCCATAAACTCCATGCCCGGTGCACTCACTTGGAGTCTTAGTAGTTCAGACTGGGGTGGGAGCAGACTGAATGGGAAGGACCTGGACAGGCAATGATCACTTAAGTGGACCCTGCATCCCTACAGCATCGCAAAGCTAGGAAGTTGAAGTCTCTGAGGGGCAGATATACAAGATATCCTTTTGCTTACAGGTGAAGTCTCCAAGGCAGTGGGTTTGATGAAGTCGCGGTTGGGTCTGAATTCAGCTCCGCCACCTCCTAGATGGGAAAGCTTGGGCAAGTTACCGCATCTTGATGAGGCTCAGTTTTCTCCTTAGTCAAACGGAGCTATATTTACAGTGTTTCTGCGCAGGTTACATAGGAGGGATAAAGCATCTAGTCTAGGGCCTGGCACCCTGCAGAGGTTCAGGAAATGATCCTTTATGTCATGTTTCCCTGTCCATCTCCGGTGTCAGGATGTCTGTCGTTCCTCCGCTCTGGGCCGGTTTCTGTAAGTCGTAGGCGCTGGGAGCTGCCTCCGGAGCTGACTTGGCAAACCCAAGCTCAGAGCCTGGCCTTCCCCATCTGCGCTCTGTGGGAGGCGCCTGGGCGATATTTGGGAGCTCGCCAATGCAGACAGGTATTTCCAGTCTGGCAAGAGAAGAAATGGGTAGAGGTGGAATGGGGAGAGGGGAGGAGATCGGATGAGCCCGGGACGAGGGAGGATCCTCAGGGAGGAAAGCGGGGAGTCCGGCTCCACGCCTCGTGCTCCTGCCCCCAGGCTCAGATTGCAATTCTAGTTGCCGCCTCCGCGGCTCGCCCGTTAGGAGAGGGGAGAGGGTCGCAGGTAGGTTACAAAGGAAGGAGGGCGTGCGAGGAGGCTGCTGCAGGGCCAGCTCCCGAAGCCCTGGAACACCGGCCTGACTCCGGGGCCCCTCTTGCTGGCGGCTGGAAGCGGCCTTTCCACCCCTGGTCTTGCGGAGCTCCGCGAGGGGGCGACCTGAGCCCACGTGCCACCGAGCCCTTCTCTCCCGAAACTACAACTCCCAGGCCGCTCAGGGGTCCCGCCCGCCTCGCCTCGCCTTGGGTCTGCTCCCATTGGCCGCCCCGGGAGGGGATTGGCGGTCTCCAGGGCGACGGGAGGCGCTCGGGGCATCCGAGGCGGGGAGGCGGGTCCGCCCCCTATTGTGTGGCCGCGAGAGTGGAGCGGAGCGGAGCGGAGCAGGTGAGGAGGGGCGTCCTGGGGGGATGGAAGTGGGGTGCTGGCGGGGGCAGGGAGAGCAGTGCAGAGTTGTGGGGGACAGGAGCAAGCAGGGGAGTTTCGGAGAGAAGTGGAATTCTTTGGGGGACCAGAACTAGGGGAGTTCTGGGGAGTGAAGTGGAATTCTTGGTTGATTGGTGGGTCGGTGGGGGTTCCCGGAGAACTGCAGGAGTTCTGAAGGTAATGTGGGGGAGTTCTTGGTGGGTTCCATTAGAAAGGAGGAGTTCCAGGGGAGCGGAGAATGCGAGGGAAAAGAGAATTGTTGGGGGTAGCATATCAGGGTTGTATTGTGGGCTGAGGCAGGAGACTTCCAGGGAGGGGAATTCCCAGGAGGAGAGGATGGGGAGAAGGGGGGATGGGGATTCTGGAGGAGACAGGAAGGGAGTTCTTGGAAGCACAGACGACCTGCTGCAGGTGTGAGAAACTGGAATTTTGGGGGGACTGTGTAGTAGGGCTAACTGGGAAGGGAGTGCAGGTAGAATGAGGGAGTCTTGGGTGCCAGGTCTAGAAAGGTGAGGAAGTGGGAAGGGCCAGGGGAGTTGGGAAGATCCTGGGAGATGGGGAGGAATTCTGGGATGCCTGGGTTACTAAGCGTCTTGGAAAACTGAGCCAGGAGAGAGCTGGGGGTTCCTATATACTTGGAAAACGGTTTCTTGGGGAAGTACTGGCAAGCTGGCGGGGGCAGTGGGAAGCATGGGAACGTTGCCAATGAATTGCCAGGAGTTAGACATGGAGGGGCATTAAGTAGAGGCAGGGGTCAGACTGCCATGTGCAGGATGGTTTATAGCCAGTCCGGAACTGTGAGGCCAAGAGTAGGGTGGAGGCCTGGAGCAGAGTCCACTTGGGTTCGCCAGGCCCAGGCCGGGCACTCTGGCTCACTGTGACTGCCCCAGGACCTGTGGGGCTGGGACTATCAGGAGTTCCCAACCCCTGTGCTCCAGGGCTCATTCTGTACACCTTAGGGATTCACAGGCTTTCTTGGCTTCTTGCAGATCATGCCCCTAGGGGTTGGGGAAGAGAGGGCCTGGCAAACCCTGGCACCCTGAGGATAATGGAAGGGAGTGAGTGGGAGGGATTGGAGTGAGGTTCTTGGGTGGTGGTGCCTGGCAGATGGAGCGCTGCCTGGCAGCATCCTGAAGAGGAAGTGGCACCAGCCGCCAGCCCCAGGACCTGCCCAGACCTGGAGGATGCTGCCTGGGCCCCCCGTGCCAGCAGGTGTGGGAGGCAGCTCCTCCTCTCCCAAGTGTCTGACTCATTCGCTGCCAAAGCAGTGTTGGGAGGCTGTGGAGAAAGGCCACAGAGCCCCCAGCTTCCAGGCCTCTTCACAGAGGCTGGGGAAATGGGCGAGGGATCGTGTGTGTGTGTTGGGGGGTGCCCTGGGACCACTTTCTGGTGGTTAAAGGGACTGGATTCGAATCCAGGACTTGACTTTGACTGGCTCTCTGCCTCTGAGCAGAGATCCTTGCAGTCCTTATTTGTCACAATGGGGTGGAAGCAATAATACTGATTCCATCTCGCTCTCTGCCACCTTGTTGCAAAGAAAGAAGCGAGAGGAGGCTGGCCGTGAGTGTTGTGATCTCCCATACTGCCCTGAAAAGTCTTTTTCCAAGTGTATAAGGAACTCCCAGTTCTCTTCTGGCTTAGTTTTCCAAGACCCTTAGTAACCCATGCATCCCCAGAATTCCTCTGTTTCCTGAGATCTTCCCAACTCTGGCCTCCACCGTTTCTGCACCTTTCTAGCCTCCTCACCCGGAGCTCCTCATTCCTGCAGTGTTTTCACCCCAGCTCTTACTCCCCAGGGCTTCAAGATCTCTGGCCCCTTTGTCCCCCCACCCCTTATCTGCTCTCCCTCCTTTCTCTTCCTGGAGGCTTTCTTTAACTGGGGGCTTTCTTCTGGGCTTCAACATTGGCCAACTCTGCATGTTGCCTTGCACTTTGCCTTTAGATCCAGTGGTTCTCCAGAGAACAGCTTCCTCAGCTGTTACATGAGCCAAGTCCTGACTGTCCAGAAGAGTGAGAGCTGACACCTGTTCCCTGAGGGCAATCAGCAGGATTGACCCCGGGCTTGTTGGGCTGTGGCCATCCCTCGGCCCCTCCATCTGGGCTCCTGTGGCTAGGAGGGGCCGGGCAAGCAGGCCAGCTGGGCTATGGTGTGGTGCCTCAGTCTGGCCGTCCTCAGCCTGATCATCAGCCAGGGGGCTGACGGTGAGCTGGACTCCTGGGGCTCAGCCTTGGGGTGGGGGTGCTCCCCAAGGGGTTCTCTGTGAGCATGGGAGGGTAGGGGAGGAACAGGGCTGGTCCTGGAGACGCTGGGGGTTCCTTCCATCACCTAAAGTCCTAGGGAGCCTAGAGATACTGATGGAACCTCCCCTCCCAGCCCTGACTCTGGCCCCTGTTGTGCCCTCATGCCACCCACCATGCAGGTCGAGGGAAGCCTGAGGTGGTGTCGGTGGTGGGCAGGGCTGGGGAGAGTGTGGTGCTGGGCTGTGACCTGCTGCCCCCGGCCGGCCGGCCCCCTCTGCATGTCATCGAGTGGCTGCGCTTTGGATTCCTGCTTCCCATCTTCATCCAGTTCGGCCTCTACTCTCCCCGAATTGACCCTGATTACATGGGTAAGAGTTATCCTCAGGTGGGAGGTAGGGGGTATCCGCAACCAAGGTGGCTGGGTAGGGCAGAGGGCAGGCCATGACCTCTTATTGACTGCTCCGTCCCTGCCCCAGTCTCATCGCCAGCTCCACAGCCTTAACTCTGCCTGCAAGCACGGCGCTGCTCCCAAGTAGTGTTCATTCATCGAAGGATTCATTCATTTACAAACACACGCGCGCCCACACACACACACACACACACACACACACACACTCTGTAGCTGGGCTATTTGGAACTCCATGTGATCTGTTCCAAAGGAGATCCCACAGCCCTATTCTAAGTATCCATCCTAATTCTGTAATTGCGCTTTCTAGATCTCATCATGAATCCCCCAGACTCCATCCTGATCTGTAGTCTCCCCACTTGGCCCTATCCCAGTCCTGGCTCTACTATCTGCCTGCTCCTCTGTCCTCCCCTCCCTCAGGGTCTTAAATGCTCGTTTGGGGGTTCTAGGCTTCTAGAGAGTGGCCCTGTGGGGGAACAGAATGGAGGGGCTGTGACCTCTCTGCTTCCCCAGTGGGGGCTCAGCCTGCTCCTTAGTACAGAGGAGTTTGTGCACAGAGAGGGGAGGCTGGGGAGGGCCTGGGTTCCCCAAGGTCAGTGAATAAATGGATCGGTCTGGGTTGCTGCTTCGGGTGGCTCCTATACAGCCTTAAAATAATGTATAGGCCTCCCTTGGGCGGGGGGCCTCTGCTGCACCCCAGCTGGCTCCCTGGAGTGACTCAGCTTCTTCCTAATCCCGGATGGAGCCTTAATCTGAGTGGCTTAGCCCCAGGTCTCAGAGGGCAGCGTGGGGGTGGGGGCCTCAGGGTGGGTCTGGGCAGCTGGGCAAGAGACAGCCCTGTTGCCCCCTCTTCAGAGGGGAAACCCAGGAAGGGCCACCTGGAAGGATGTTGATAGGGGGGACCCCCACCTTTTCCCTCTTTAGTTCGAATTCTGAGGGAAACTCTGGGATTGGCTGAGCTCTTGCCTTGGGGTGGGCTGAGCAGAGAAGGGAGGAGGTGCAGGCAGGTGCAGAAGAAGGGGAGAGTTTATTTTCAAACTGGGGGCAGTTATTGGCAAACAGCCTGGTGGGAGTGTATGTGTCTACACAAGCCCATGGGAATGGATGAAAGCGGGCCCCAATTAGCACAAGGGAGAAAAAAACGGCTGTGCCCGCCAGTCCTCCCTCCCTGCCTCTGCCTGCCTAGCCTGGGAGGGGTTTGGGACCTCCGGCTGAGGCTGGGCAGATTCAGAATGTTGGCCGTCTGAGAGCAAGTCACAGGGGAGAGGGAGGAGGGATGGGAGAAGGGCTTTTCCTGGGACTCCGCTAGGGAGGTGTGAAGCTCTTCCTTCTCTCTGGCTTCTGGCCTGTCTAGAGGTCTCTCAGGCAGACAAGCCACTGGATGGTTAGCAACTTCGTCTACCTGAGGGTTTTCCTTCCATCTATATCTGTGTTGTTCCTTGACCTGCGAGGGCTGTGAGCAGTAACCTCTGGCGCTTTCTTCCTATCCCTACCCGTTGCTCCCACCCCTCCCTGGTCTGGAGCTCCTGGTCAGGCCAGAGCTAGTTAAGGGAGTTGGGACTCTGCAGGGAGGCCCCCCCCCAGCCCATTAACCCTTTTTCTGCCTCTCAGTGTGGAAGGGGCCTCTCAGCCTTTGTGTAGGGGACTCAGAACTGCAGTTGCTAAGCAACAGGAGGTAGAGATTGCTAGGGACAATGCTGTTCTGTCATAAACCCTCTGGGCAGTGAAGGGGAGATGGGACTGTCGTGAGGCTGGTGGCCTAAAATGCGAGGAACCCCAAGAGAGACTGTTGGAGCATTAGGGGCCACACCAAAGGGAAAGATTCCAATCTTTGAGGACTCCAGAAGCCATCTAGCAGAAGAGACTGGATGTATCAACTAGTACAAAAGTAGTAAAAAGCAGTATAAAACAAGCTAGGACTACATGGCAGGATTGAGTTAGCGTCTGTGTGTAAGCACCCAGCACCATGCCCACGCAGCGTCCCTGCGTGGTGTGAACCCGTGACCAAGCCTCCAGAGGGGAGGCAGGCTAGGTTTCATCTTTCCTGCGGGATCTTAGACCGACTGTTCGAATGCATGGGGCAGGCTTTTGGTCTTTGGTTTTTGTGGTATATTTTGGGGGAGTTTCAAGATGCCCCACACAGCGGAAGGGATGTGTGTTTTCTCTCTGTCCTGAGTTGTTTCATAAAAATCAGTTATTTTGTTCTCCTCTTAGAACTCCCCTGCTTGTTGTAGTCATCTCCCTTTACCACCTTTTATCCTTCAAAACCCTCTGCCTATTCACATCTGGGAAGCCTTCCTCACTCCTCTTGCCTCTGTGCACTATCTGGGCAGAGTTAACACCCTTTTTTGAACTTCCGTGTGTATGTGTGGATGTACACTTGCCTCTGTACCTGAATGTGGGTTCCCTGCCTTCTGAGAGCTTGAAGGAGCAGAGACTGTCTCCTTCACGCACCCCTGCGTGAGGGGAAGATCTGACGTCCTTCAGGCTTTGGCCCTGCAGGTGGAGGAAAGGCCTGAAAGAGATGGGCCCAGCACTCAGGAGGACTCAGGACTGCAGCCCTGGCGATCTTCTGTACATCTCTGACACTGCGGGTCTAGCAGATCTCACAGAAAAGTTAGGACATGCAGTATGCTTCATTGGATATTCTGATTAGCAAACATTTGCAACCGTTACCCATTGGCTACCAACATCTCCCAAGTGAGAATACACTGTTTAAGCTCAGTGGCCTGAATGTCACTTGATCCTAACCCCGGTGTTCAGTGGAAAGTACACTGCATCTGGAGAGAGAAGGCCTGGCTTTTTCCCTTATGAGCCAGGTGATTTTAGATAGAAACTTAACAAACATCAGTTCCTTCATCTATAATGAAATTCTTGGGAGGACTAAGTATGGTGACGATGCCTAATGTTTTCCATGGCTCATATTCAACACTCAGTCTCCCGTCCCTCTTCTTCCTCCTTTGTAGAGCTAGATCACCGTAGTGAAATGTTATTACCATCATATGGGATGCAGATGAGGCTGTAGTCTGGGGCCTGCAGGGCTTGGTGGCCAGGCAGATTAGGGTTCTTGAGGAATCCTGCTGGTAGGTGGAAAAGGATGATTATGTTAAATATTTACCCGCTAGGCCTAGTCTTATCTCCTGGGTGGGGATTTAATACACCTAGCCCTTTAAGCAGGTCCACCCATTCTAGAGAATCCACACCCCTAGAACTCATTCTTAGTAGAAAAAAGACCCTTGCCTAAGTTCACAAAGCCAGCTTCAACTTGATCCTTCTCTTTATCCCTGATAGCATTAGGGGTACGGCAGGCTTAGATTCTGTTTGAGAAAGATCACTCTAGAGGTAGAATGGAAGCATATTACAGGGGCTTCAGAATTTCTAGTATTAGGAAGGGCTGGGATGGGCACAGTGCTGGTTGGTTGTATTGCGCATAATGCTGAGGGACTTGTCTTGGAGCTGCCTTTGCATACCCCATAAGATTTAGAATATGCCGTTTGTCCATATCAGAGGTCAAGGTGGGAGTGAGCATCTGGTGACTGTGGAGGGGAATAGCCTGGAGGCAGGAGACCTACAAGTAGGCTACTGGAGAAGCCCAGAGAGACATACTACAGGTCTAAAGGGGAGGGTGACAGAGAAGGAAAAACATATTTAGGAGGTAATATCTGAAAGAGTCAGTGAATACATGGACATGTGGGGTAACAGAGGAGTCTAAGTGATAGCAGGTTTCTGGTAGGGTGACTTGGTACATGGTGATGCTGCTCACTGAGGTAGGGAGAGAAAAGGGAAAGGATGTGTGATCAGGTTAGGGCCAGGGCCAGGGCTTAAGTACAGGCTTCCGATTCCGCAATCTGAACCTCATTTATTTGTTCAACAGCATTTATTTGAGCACCTACTGATGCCAGGCACCATGCTGCAGGCCTCCCCTGCGTTATCTCTCTCCTCTGCCTCACCCCAATTTTTTTTCTTTCTTTCATTTTTATGGATGAGAAAACTGAGAGAGGTTAAGTCACTTGCCCAAAGGAGTACACAGGAGAGCTGGACTTGTGCCTAGGTCTGTCTGGTTGCCCAGTGTGTGCCTGTCTCACTGGGCTACGCTGCCAGAGACCCACGAAGCTGCAGGGTGCAGAGCTCCATCCTGGGAGGGTGCTGAGGGATTGGGAGGACACCCTCAGTCTGAGCCCGGTGGTGTGGTGTGGGCAGGATGGAGATGTATGCTTGTGCTGCGGTTGTGTGGCTTTGTGCAGCTATACGTGGTCAGTCAGCTGGGGCCTGAGTGCCCTGGGGCATGGAGGGGGATGGGATGAGGCTGCTGACTTAGCTGCCTGGCTGGGCTGGACTCCGGCCACCCTAAGGCGCTTAGGCTGCTGATAATAGCCCCGAGGGATTAGGGGCTTTGGCAGGCAAGGTCTGGGTCCCTGCTAGGGCCTCAAACACTGCTGAGGTTTTCAGGGACAGAGTCCTCTGGCAGGAGAGTACTTCCGGGAACCCATGCCTTGTCCCTACAAAAAGAGTCCCGGGGGGGTGGGGGTGGGGGGACAGATCCTGTAAGAATCCAGAGGATACTCAGTGGTGGCTCTTCAACCTCCTTCCCCCAACAATGCTGGTTGCTGGCACTGGCCCAGTGGAAGCCTTTGTCTACCTGCTGTCCCTCTGGGTTTCTCTTTGTGTGGATTGGGTCCGAGCTGCTGAAGGGCAGGAGCAGTCAGAGGGGCTGAATGGAGGGATCTCCCCTGGATGACCCCATCCCCATCTGTGCCTCTCTGGACCCCACTCTCTCAGGGTAACTGGGAGAGACTGTGCCTGCTCTTGACCTCTGAGAATGATCATTATGGCTAGGCATCTGGGGCTCCTATGGGGCCCCTGCAGTACCCCTGATTCAGGGCTCCTCCCCCAGGACGAGTCCGGCTGCAGAAGGGGGCATCTCTCCAGATTGAGGGGCTCCGGGTGGAAGACCAGGGCTGGTACGAGTGCCGCGTGCTCTTCCTGGACCAGCACAGCCCTGAAGACGATTCTGCTAATGGCTCCTGGGTGCACCTGACAGTCAATTGTATGAAGCTGGGGAGCAGGTGGTGGAGAAGGGCAGAGAGGAAGATGGGGGGACCTCTGGCTGGTGGGAGAAAGGGGAAGAGGGAGTTCTATTTCCATCCCACAAGCAGTTCCAATGCCCCACCCTTCCTGGCAGGCCTTGTTTGCACACTTAGTGGTTGCATCTCATCCCTCCCCTGGCTCCTGCGCTTTCAGTTCTTCAAATCTAAATCCAATCAGCCTCCTAGGCTCTATGTCAGGAACTTCCTCTCCCTCTCTCTGCCCTGCTGTCTCCCTGGCTAAAGTAATGGGTCAGGGAGAGGGGGCTCTTGGGCCCTGAGAGAAAGGCAGCTCACATACACACAGCACGTTTTTTCAAAACTGCTTTTTACCCAGCACCTCGTTAATTCTCTCTCAACCCTTGAGAAGGAAGGAAATCATAATGATTCCCATTTCATAGGTGAGACTGGGGCACAGGGAGGCTGGGCCATGCCACTGGTTAGGGGCAGAGGGGAGTCTAGGACCCAAGCCTCCCGACTCCCAGAACAGTGCTCTCCCAGAGGGCACTTAGCTCTGCCCTACCCTGACACTCAGCCCAGGCTCAGCCCCTGCTTAGTGTGTGGGGATGGGCTGGTGCAAGCCTCGCCTGGCTCTTGGTGTCGCAGACAGGGTGGCCCTGGGCTGGGGATTCCCATGAAGCTGGGTGGGCTGGTGGGCAGAGGGTACAGCCCTGAGTGGTCTGTCTCCCTGGCCCTCAGACACTGCTCTTTGGGTTGATAGTGCCTCTGGCAGCCCCTGATGCCTCTCTCCCCTGCAGCGCCCCCTCAGTTCCAGGAGACGCCTCCCCCAGTGCTGGAAGTGCAGGAGCTGGAGGCTGTGACCCTGCGTTGTGTAGCCCGGGGCAGCCCCCAGCCTCACGTGACTTGGAAGCTTCGAGGACAGGACCTTGGCCAGGGCCAGGGTCACGTGAAAGTGAGTCCTGGGGCTGGGTAGACTGGCCCAGATAGAGTGTGAGGGGAAGGTGGGGCCTGGGTATGGGGCTGGAGGACAGAAGGGGCAAAGGCCAGGCGGGAAGATGGGCCGGAGGAGGGTCTTTGCATTGGCTTCCCTGAGCCTGGGGAGCTGCCTCCCTCTGCTGGCCAGCGTCAGAAATGCAGGGTTTGGGGCCGGCCGGGAGGTGGGGGTAGGGAGAAGGAGGGACCTTCCTCACCCACTCCTTCCCTAGGTGCAGAACGGAACCCTTTGGATCCGGAGGGTGGAGCGAAACAGCTCTGGGGTCTACATCTGCCAAGCCTCCAGCACTGAGGGCAGCGCCACCCATGCCACCCAGCTGCTGGTGCTAGGTGCTCTCTGGCGGGACGGCGGGGGTCCAGGACACTTATATAAGAGGACTGACCTGTGGCTGGTGGAGGCTCACTGCAGGGTGGGGAGGAGACTTGTGCCTGAGGGCAGGGCCCCGTGGCCGGTGTGGGGACTCTCAACACTGGCTGCTGCTCTAAAACCAGCATCTTAGTTTGCAAAGGCTCAGTACATGGACAAATCTCTATTTAGTGCTCAGCAGTGTGTTACAGTGGAAAGGGAATGAGTGCTTGGGTTGGGCGTGAGCCACGTAACCCCTGACTCCAGTTCCCTCATCTTTATAAAGAGATTCGTATCCACCTCTCAGGACTGTTACAAGAATTTCTTTAGGTTCAGCTGAGCACAGTGAGTGGCACATGGTAATTCCTGGCCAAGACGCTTCCTTCCGAAGGAAGGCTGAGAAGTGTGGGCCTGGACTCTGCCTTCATAGAGCCTATTATCTATATGCGGAGATAAGACTAATTGGAGAAACAGCGAAGTGTTGTTCTGCATGGTACTGAAAGGCAGGGCCGGGCAGTGGTTAAGGGCGTAGTCTCTGGCATCAGGAAGGCCTGAACATGAATCTTGCCTCCCTTGCTGTCTCTGAGCAAGTCACTCCTCAGTCTCTCTGCCTCTGAGCCTTCGGTTCATCATATATAAAATAGACATGATAATTCCCACCACAGAGGTTCTTGTGAGGATTCAGTGAGACAGTGCGGTAAAGCGCTTGGCACTTCAAGCCCGGCATGCCGTAGGTGCTCTGTACACGTCGGCTCGTGTCCTCACCTCTTATACTGCCTACTCGTGCAGGAGGGGCCTTTGGAGGGGAGAGCCACAGGCTGCAGTAGTCAGACGGTCTTGTAGGAGGTGTGTGGCTGGGCCAGGCCATCGGGAAGGGCATTCCAGACCAGGGCACAGAGAGCAGAGGCATGGAGACGGGGTGAGCCTGGCATGGGGGACAGCCAGCTGCCCATACTAGCCTCAAAGACTTCCTGAGAGTTGACTTGGAAAGGTGATTGGCCAGGTAGGGAGGGGTTGAATCATGGGGGCCCACAGGACTGAGTCGAGGAGTTGGAGGAGCTGCTGCAGGTTCTTGGGCAGAAGTGTTCTGTGGCCAAAGGGGCCATTTCTGCAGGAGTGGCCACTAGAGTGGCAGTGATAGGGGAGCCTGGAGTCAGGAGGCGCTGCAGCGTCTTGGGGTGAAACTGCCCTTGGGGTTAACGCAGGAGATATTGAGGTGATTTAAGATGTGCCAGGCAGGGATACCAAGGGCAAATGAGCACAGTTAAAACTAACTCTCCTCTACACGATTTGTAGGCAGGGGAACCGGGTGAACAAGATTGCCCCTGCTGGAACAGGGAGAATTTGGGCAGGGGAGTGGGTCTTGGGGAGGGGATGAACTTTGGTCACATATCAGGGGAAGATTCTGTTTCAGTTCCCCTAAACCCTGTAACAACCAGCCCTGTATTCCAGAGGGCAGAGCCAGGAAGAATTGTAGAAGTGACCTCAGGGTTCTGGGAAGACTGTGGGCTGAGGCCATCTCCCTCCCCTGGTGCTTCCCGCAGGACCCCCAGTCATCGTGGTGCCCCCTGCAAACAGCACGGTCAATGCCTCCCAGGATGCCTCCTTGGCCTGCCAGGCTGAGGCGTACCCTGCTAACCTCACCTACAGCTGGTTCCAGGACAGCATCAATGTCTTCCACATTAGGTGGGCTCACCCACATTAGGAAGGGTGGAGGTGGGGAACTGATGGACAGTCTTTGAGGAGCCCCTTGGTTGGGCAAGGCCTGGTCCCCTCCTCACATGTTCCATATTACAGCCGCCTGCAGTCCCGAGTGCGGATCCTGGTGGACGGGAGTCTGCGGCTGCAGGCTGCGCAGCCCGATGACGCCGGCCGCTACACCTGTGTGCCCAGCAATGGCCTCCCGCGTCCGCCCTCAGCCTCCGCCTACCTCACTGTGCTCTGTAAGCCTGACCCCAGCTTCTTCCCCAGCCTGCTCCCCTGCCCTGGGCCAGGCCAAGCCCCTCTCCCCCAACTTGCCACTGCTTTCCCCCAGACCCAGCCCAGGTGACAGCTATGCCTCCTGAGACACCCCTGCCCATAGGCATGCGGGGGGTGATCCGGTGCCCAGTTCGTGCCAACCCCCCACTGCTCTTTGTCAGCTGGACCAAGGATGGGCAGGCCCTGCAGCTGGACAAGGTACAGGCTTGGGGCAGGGGCAGGAAGGTCTTAGCTTGGCGATGTGCTGGTCAGAAGGATAGCTGGGAGGAGTTAGCTCGGCTTAATCCCATTCAGCAACTAGGGAACATTCATTTTATTTTATTTTTTATTTTTTTAGCAGAGGAGAAAGGGGGAAGGACTGTGAGATTCCATGCATTTCTTTTGTAGAATTTAGTTTGTGCTGCAAGACATGTTGCATAGGAAACTTTAAAACCCCTGAGGAAGAATATCCGTGGTTGAAGGTACAAGTGGTTGTGTTTCTTATTTAGGGAAAAGATGAGAGATGATTTCTGGGTGAAATGATGGCAAAGAGCTGAGAAGCAGCATAGAAGGTTATTTTGTGTGAGGACGGGGAACTGTGTGTCTTGGGAGAACATACACTTCTTGCCAGGTGCTACCTGGAGACTGGATGAAGGCCAGGGGCATCCTTACAGAGGGCACTGCCTGGGGGGAGGACAGCAACGTGGACACCCTGCTGCAAGGCTGAGGACGAGGAAGTGCCTTCTCCTTAGATCAGCAACAGATTCTGGGACTTTGGTGATGGGCCTTGAAGGGTAGACAATCATCCCTCCTCTGAAACCAGGGCCCAGAGGCAGGAAATAGTATAGTGCGTTTCCGTTTCCGGAATAATGAATTGCCCAGTTAGGGGGAGCCAGAGTGCCTGTGGGGACAGGAATTGTGCAAAGAAAACTGGAAAGACAGGTTGAGGGCAAAAGAAAGAACTGAGGATGCCAAGTTAATATCACCTAATTCCAAGGTAATTTGGGATCTTTTGTCTACAGAGACTAAATTCCTTGAGGCCTAGTATTGCATCTTTTAATCATAGTGTGTCTCCAGGGCTTCTACAATAGCAGTACTCAGTGAATTTTTGTTGAATGTTTAAAGAAAAAGAGTCTAAAGGCAGCTGGAGCCAGTGAAGTTTTTTCAGCAGTGGAGTGAGCCGTGATCAGGCGTTGAGGATGTCAGATGGAATGGAGCGGGAGAAAGTGGATGTAGGGAAGAGAGGGTTCGGAGGCTGTTGAAATGACCCAGGTGAGAGGTTATGAAGTTGGAGTTAGGAAGATGTGAAGATGGATGGGCCCTTTGCCCAGGCTGACAGGCTTGGTGAGGGTTTAGCTACGGGGGTAGTGAGGGAAAGGGGTCGACTTTGGCAAGGACAGTGGGGCCTCTAATACTGGAATAGGAGGTGGTTCGTGGTGGACGACACTGAATGTCACGGTGGAGTGCTGGGAAGACAGCTAGGCAGGGAGCCCTGCGCAGCTCGACTCCAGGACTTGGTGCCGTCACAGCCTCACCCAGTTGGTAGTGGTAGTGATCCCTCCGCAGGAAAGACTGGAATTCAGAGAGGTCAGGCCTAGATACAGACTCGTGTTGCCATCATGGTCTTACCCCTGCTGAGTTTCTTTCTCCAGTGTCGTCTCCTCTTCCTTCCAGTTCCCTGGCTGGTCCCAGGGCACAGAAGGCTCACTCATCATTGCCCTGGGGAATGAGGATGCCCTGGGAGAATACTCCTGCACACCCTATAACAGTCTTGGTACTGCTGGGCCCTCCTCGGTGACCCGTGTGCTGCTCAAGGTGAGGCCCAGGGTGGGCCAGTGCCTGTAGCAGTAGCTGGTCAGGTGGCTGAACATGTGGGCCCAGGCCAGGCTGATGGGTGGGGTGAGGCTGCACACGGGGGAGAGGCTTCCAAGTCAGTGTTTCCCACGGTGGCCACAGCAGCAGTTGTTAGATGCCATCCGAGAGGTCTATGCAGAGATGGTGCTGGGGAGGTGGGACATCAGTCACACACACGCCCATTAAGTTAGATCACCGGACTGCCGCAGCTCTCACTAACCCTGACCATGCCGCCTCCCTCTCTGGAGCTCTGGAGATGTCGGTACACCTCTGCATAGTCCAGCCCAGCCCACCAGTCCTTACTATCCCACCATTTCCCTCCAGCCCTGCCTGCTGGGGAACATAGAGAGAAGCTTAGAGATGGAGGCCGAGACATGCAGTGTGTCAGGGAGCCCAGGGAGGGGGAACCACCAACCTTAGACTGACGTAAGAGAGGCAGGCAGGAGAGAGGCCCCTCCCAATGCGAGACCTGGCTTGCAGGCTCCCCCAGCTTTTATAGAGCGGCCCAAGGAAGAGTATTTCCAAGAAGTAGGGCGGGAACTACTCATCCCCTGCTCTGCCCGAGGAGACCCTCCTCCTGTCGTCTCCTGGGTCAAGGTAAGGCCCCTGACCCAGCTCTGCCTGTACCTGTGCTCACTACTCCCCTGCCTCTCTCTGGCCCTGGCCATTTGTGGGAAGGAGGATGTGGGGAGGAGAGGGCTGTCAGAGGCAGGGTGGGGAGGAAATGACCTGCCTGGAGAGATGAGGGGGTGCCCTTGGTGAGGGGTGGCTGCGTGTGTCCTCAGGGCTGACCAGTGGTTCTGTAGGTGGGCTGGGGGCTGCGGGGCCAGGCCCAAGTGGACAGCAACAGCAGCCTCATCCTGCGACCGTTGACCAAGGAGGCTCATGGGCGCTGGGAATGCAGTGCCAGCAATGCTGTAGCCCGAGTGGCTACCTCCACAAATGTCTACGTGCTGGGTTAGTGGCTGAAGAGTGGGCTGGGGCCTGGGGGAACCACGTGGGACGGGACGCCCAGATGAGAGATCGTGGGTGTGGGGGCCCTGGATGACGGGTGGAGGTCAGAGGCCCTGGGTCCCCCTCTGCTGTCCACCCTCCCACAGGACCCTGACCATCATCCCTCCCTCCATTTCCCCTACCCAGGCACGAGTCCCCATGTTGTCACCAACGTGTCTGTGGTGCCTTTGCCCAAGGGGGCCAATGTCTCCTGGGAGCCTGGCTTTGATGGTGGCTATCTGCAGAGGTTCAGTGTCTGGTACACCCCACTGTGAGTGACCTGCCCCTGCCCTCCTCTGTTCCAGCCTTGCCTTCTCTCTTGGCCACCCAACTCTCTCTGGCCTCTGCCCTTCCTCCCATCCCTCTTTTCCTAGCCACCACTAGCTCTGCTGGCCTGTCTCCAGACTTTAAAGTGTCCAGGTCCCAGGTCCTGAGATCTTGGATGGTTAAGCAGAGGGGGTTGGTCAGCTCTCTGGACCTCGAACCTTCTTGGTCTTCCCAGCTCATGAGGTGCCCCCCATTTCCTTGTGTCCGCCAGGGCCAAGCGTCCTGACCGAGCCCATCATGAGTGGGTGTCCTTGGCAGTGCCTGTGGGGGCTGCTCACCTCCTAGTGCTAGGGCTGCAGCCCCACACCCAGTACCAGTTCAGCGTGCTGGCTCAGAACAAGCTGGGGAGTGGGCCCTTCAGCGAGATCATCTTGTCTGCTCCTGAAGGTGAGGCTTCTCACCCTGGAGCAGCAGAGACAAGGGCAGGGAAGGGCTGGTGGGGAAGCCGGGATATGGGAGGATCTGGGTGGGAAGGTGCTGGGGTGCTGGCCAGCTTGGGGTCCAAAGGGGTGCATGGAAAATGATTTGAGCTTGTCTTTAGGGGCTCTGGGAGAATGGTTGGGCACTGTGGAAGGCCAGGGGAGGGGGAGGATGAGGAACGCTGGGGAAATCCTCTCTCTGATCTGCCTGTCGGTTCTATTCAGGGCTTCCTACCACACCAGCTGCCCCCAGGCTTCCCCCGACAGAGATACCACCTTGTCTGTCCCCTCCGAGAGGTCTAGTGGCAGTGAGGACACCTCGGGGGGTACTCCTGCATTGGGATCCCCCAAAACTGGTCCCTAAGAGACTGGATGGCTATGTCTTGGAAGGAAGGCAAAGCTCCCAGGGCTGGGAGGTGCTGGACCCGGCCGTGGCAGGCACGGAAATACAGCTGCTGGTGCCAGGCCTCATCAAGGTATGTGCAGGAGGCGGTGCAGGCAGCGTCCTCCTCCGTTCCTCGACCCCACCTTCCCATCCTAATTTGACCATCTTCACCTCCTGCGTCCTACTTCACCCTTTTGTCCCACCTGCAAAGTCCTCTCGAATGGGGCTGGGCTGGAAGGTGCGGGCCCTGAGTTCCTTTCTGGCACCCCATCCCCAACCTGCAGGATGTTCTCTACGAGTTCCGCCTTGTGGCCTTTGCCGGTAACTATGTCAGTGACCCCAGCAACACGGCCAACGTCTCCACTTCCGGTGAGAACCTGGCGCGGGGTAAGAGTGCGGGGAATTGCGAGGGCTCCGAGCCCACTGACCCTCCCTCACCGCCCTTGCCCAGGCCTGGAGGTCTACCCGTCGCGCACACAGCTGCCCGGCCTTCTGCCCCAGCCCGTGCTGGCCGGCGTGGTGGGCGGGGTCTGCTTCCTGGGCGTGGCCGTCCTCGTGAGCATCCTGGCCGCCTGTCTCATGAACCGGCGCAGGGCAGCCCGCCGCCGACGCAAACGCCTCCGCCAAGGTAGTCCCTTCTGCCTTCATCCCTTCCACCTGAGCACTGGGGGCCCGGTCCACTGGAAGTGCTTGTCCCCATAACCCTCCCCACCCCCCTCACCTGAAGGGAACATCCTTCCCACCCGCGTGGTCCAGCTGCATTCCCATAGTCCTGCATCTCGTCTTGCCTACGCTTCCCCCAGCCCGGTGTTGGGAGAGAGGGTCGGCACTTCGGGCCTTGGAGGATCTTGAGTTTCTCCTGTGTCACCGCCTGTTCTCATGCCCTTACAGATCCACCTCTGCTCTTTTCTCCTCCTGGGAAGTCAGCTTCACAGTAAGCACCTCCCCCTCCTTGGCTTCTGCCTTTCCATTGTGCGTGCCAGTATCCTCTGCTTCCTTTTCTGCACCTTCAGGACGGGTGGGAGGGGCAGGAACTGAAGTTGGAATGGGGTAAGAAGAGGAGTGCGGAGGCCCCAGCCTGGGGGCCGGTCCAGTGTTGCCCGTACCTTCCCTCCACCCCTTCTACCACGTTGATCCTTTGCTCGCTTGTACCCTAGCCCTGCCCTGCTGTGCACCAAACCTCTCAGGCCTGACGCTGGCTCCTGGGAGGGGGACTGGCTCCCTACCACAGACCCTGATCTCCTGTCCTTCCAGCTCTGCTCCGGGCTCAGACAGTCCTGACAGCGTGGTGAAGCTGAAGCTCCAGGGTTCCCCAGCCCCGAGCCTGCGCCAGAGTTTGCTCTGGGGGGAGCCTGCTGGACCCCCCAGCCCCCATCCAGATCCTCCACCTGTCCGGGGACCTTTACCTCTGGAGACCATTTGTCGGGGCCCAGATGGGCGCTTTGTGATGGGACCCACGGTGGGGGCCCCTCAAGAAAGGGCAGGCCTAGAGCAGGCAGAGCCTCGGACTCCAGCCCGGCGTCTGGCCCGGTCCTTTGACTGCAGCAGCAGCAGCCCCAGTGGGGCCCCCCAGCCTCTCTGCATTGCAGACATCAGCCCTGTGGGGCCCCCTCCAGCAGCCCCGCCCAGTCCCCTGCCAGGTCCCGGACCCCTGCTCCAATATCTGAGCCTGCCCTTCTTCCGGGAGATGAATGTGGATGAGGACTGGCCCCCACTTGAGGAGGCTGGCCCTGCTGCACCTCCAGATTACATGGACACCCGGCCCTGCCCCACCTCATCTTTCCTTCGGCCCCCAGACTCGCCACCTATATCCATCAGGGCAGCACTTCCTGGGGCTGTGGTAAGGGCTGGGGCCGCCCCAGAGCCCCCTTACACAGCCCTGGCTGACTGGACACTGAGGGAGCGGCTGCTGTCAGGCCTGCTCCCTGCCGCCCCTCGCGGCAGCCTTACAAGCCAGAGCAGTGGGCGGGGCAGTGCTTCCTTCCTCCGGCCGCCGTCCACAGCCCCTTCTGCAGGAGGCAGCTACCTCAGCCCTGTTCCAGGAGACACCGGCAGCTGGGCCAGTGGCCCTGAGAGGTGGCCCCGGAGGGAGCATGTGGTGACAGTCAGCAAGAGGTGAGGGCAGACCTTGCCCATCCCTGCCCTGGCCCCGGTTCTGCCCTGTCATCCCAGATCTCCCCACCCCTGCCCCAATACCCTGCACCTTCTCTGCTCCACGTGCACCCTGAGAACAGAAGACCTTGTCTCCTTTTAGAAGCTTTTGCTGAGGTCCAGGGATTTCCAGGGGGAACCCATGGGCCAACCTCAGTTTGGGGACCCCAGGTTCAGACTTTTCTGAACACACTTTTTTTCTCCACCCACACCACACGTTTGTCACTCTTAACAGGAGGAACACATCTGTGGATGAGAACTATGAATGGGACTCAGAATTCCCTGGGGACATGGAATTGCTGGAGACTTTGCACCTGGGCTTGGCCAGCTCCCGGCTCCGACCTGAAGCTGAGCCAGAGCTAGGTGTGTGAGCCCTCCAGAGAGGCAGGCGCTCCTGGAAGCACAGTCCTGCATCCCTACTGCCACCTGAGCACCTGTCTGTTCCCAGGCAGGCCCTTCACCCCAGGCTCCTCCACTCTAGACTGAGTCTTACTCGCTTGGTCCCTGTACTGAAGGCCCTAGAATGCTTCACGTCTGAGCATTTCACCCAGAGAACCTCAAGGCTACTTCTCTCATTGTCCTGCCCTCCTCTCCAGGTGCAAAGACTCCAGAGGAGGGCTGTCTCCTGAACACTGGCCATGCTAGTGGTCCTGAGGCCCGTTGTGCTGCCCTTCGGGAGGAATTCCTGGCCTTCCGCCGCCGCAGAGATGCCACTAGGGCTCGGCTACCAGCCTATCGACAGCCAGCCCCTCACCCTGAACAGGCCACTCTGCTGTGAACACTCCTAATGTGAGGATGGGCAAAGGCATATGGACCTGCAAAGAAGGCCCCCAACAAGATCTAGTTCCAACCTAGGGCACTGCCCCTTTGGTGCCCAGGCACAAACTCTGATAGTGGACTCGTTGAGCTTGGTATGGGATGTATGTGTTGACCCCTTAGGTGAGTTTGGGGATTGGAACAGGGATCTTAGATCTGCCCCTTTGTGTGTGTGTGTGTGTGTGTGTGTGTGTGTATGTGTATGTATGGGTGTGGGTGTGGTGTTTATGGTGTGGGTGAAGTTTTTTACAGATGAATAAAGAAAATCTGAAAATTTGTTTCTGTGTTATCTGGCTTTGAATCTAAGGAGAGAGGTAGGAAAATCCCTGGGCACTTAAAGAGGAGAGGGATCTTCCTGAATGTAAGGGGGCTCTTCCTGAATGAATAGGGGTGCATTCAACATTCATTCAAGAAGGCTTTGTTGAGTGCCTACTGAGGTCAGCTACGCTGAGAACAAAGTTTATTAAGACATGCCTTTGCCCTTGGGGAGTTATTTCTAGGCAATGAGGCAGACAAGTAAAGAAATAGTTACAGGATGATGTGATAAGTTCTGTGATAAAGCTATCTGTTGATTATTATGGTGGCACAAAGGAAGGAGTTCAGCTCAAGTCAACAAATGTTTAGTGAATGCTTGCAGCATGTGCTGGGACAAATAGTACATATGAGGGATCCGCAAAGAAGGTGGTGATGATAATAGCATTCAGTATGTGCCAGGCGCTGCCCTAAGTTCTTAATGCATGCACTATTTAATTGTCTACAGATCTATGAGTTAGGTAGTACTATTAGGTCTGTTTTATAGATTAGGGAACTGAAGCATAGAGTGCTTTAGTAATCTGCCCCAAAGTCACAGAGGGTTAAGTCAGAGTAGGTGAGAAGCTGTTTAGGAAGGGAAGGCATCCCAGGCAGTGGAATAGCCTTGGTAAAGGCACAGGGGAGTGAAAATGCTTGATACTTGATAGGACTAGATTATAGGGTGGGGTAGGACTTGGGAAGGGGACAGAGTGAATGGAAAGATTGGTTGTTGATGTCCTTGAATATCAGACTCTGCGAGGGACAGTGTCATAAATGAAGATGATAAATGAAGAGCTCCACTGATGGCTGCAATCAGGACTCCACCCCAGGGGGACTCTGCTCAGTTGAAGCTTGAAAGGGTAGGAGGCACTTCGTCAACCGCAAAACTATGCTGCCCTCCACCCTCAGAGACAGAATCCCCCCTACCCCCCAGCTTCCTCCTCCACTGAGACCTCCCCCTCCGATCCCTTTAGGATTTAAGAAAAGATGCCAGGTCATAAATGAGATGAAAGGGAGAGAGAAATCAGGTCTGAACCTTGAGTCCCAACGCTGACCACGCCCCTCAACGCCCTGGGCAAAGGGTGACCTCACTGTTAGCTCCTGCCTAGGCTTGAAGCAGGTGGTGAGCAAGACCACGTGGAGGTGCTGTCCTGGCCTGCAAGCCCCAGTCCTGTCACACCCTAGTCAGTTGAGGTGGGGGGGTGTCTTCCTATGCCTTCGTTTACTTTGCCAGCCTCCCCCTTTTTTGAGACATTGCCTTGCTCTATTGCCCTAGGTAGAGTGCAGTGGCATCATCACAGTTCGCTGCAACCTTAACTCCTGGGCTTAAGCCAGGCTCCTGCCTCAGCTTCCCAAGTAGCTGGGACTACAGGCGTGCACCACCACGCTCGGCTAATTTTTCTAGTTTTAGTAGAGACGGAGTCTCACTCTTGCTCAGGATGGTCTGGAACTGCTGGCCTCAAGCAATCCTCCCGCCTGGGCCTCCCAGAATGCTCGGATTACAGGCATGAGCCACCACGCCTGGTCTGCCAGCCCTTTTAAACTAAGAGGCTTCCGCCCGCAGAAACACGCTCACAGTCTTGGGCTAACTTTCTAGGCAGAAAGTTTCCTACTCGGGCACGAGTCTATGGGCTCCTGGGTGGAGACTGAGGTTCTTGTGGGTGGAGACCACTGCAGCTGCCTTTGCAGGCCCCGACTTCCCAGATTCCTTAACCCTTCCTCTGGTCCACTGCCCCTCTCTTAAGCATTCCTTTCTCCTTCTCCGCTGCGGCGCCTTTAAACTCTCTAGGCCTTCGCCCCGCCCCTGGTCCGCCTCGTCTGAGGCGGGACCCTCCTGAAAACCCCCGGCCCTGCCCGGGTGCACCACTCGCCGCCGCAGACCCTGCCTTGAGTGTGCAGCCCGCCTGAACGGTGAGCAGGACGGAGGGACCAAGGGGGGACGTGCATGGTCTGTAGAGAGCGAGAAGCCAGCGCTTGGGACTTGCTCCAGCTAGCTTGGGGATCAAGGGCTGGCACCAGGCAAGGGTCCGATGACTGCTCTGCCCCGCCCCGCTCTGTCAGGTCGGGTCCCCAAGTCCTGACCGCGCATTGTTGGACGATGAGGTCAGGCGAGGTTTGCCGGTGCATAGACGGGGCGTCCGTCTGGAGCAGGGACTCAGGGACTGAGCTCCACCCGCCGGCTCCAGCGACGAGCTCTCACTGGGGCGAGGGAAAAAGGGTGTCGGACTTTAGCTGGCTGGCCCGAGTGACGGCGCGTACTGGGTCCTGGCGCCGGCTCTGGGCCGGCTCCGCGCTCCTGGGGCTTCCCGCGCGACCCTTCACTTCCTGGTTCTCGGTGCACGTGTGGGCGCTGCATGACCTCTGCGTCCCCGTGGCCGCCCTGTCTGTTCCTTCTGCTGCCAGTTCGCTTTTCCGGAGACGCAGGGTCACCGGCTGGGGCTAGAGGGCTCCATGCGTCGGCTCTCCTGTGGTCTCGCCTTCTGTGAAGCTCCAGTCGTCTCCAGGAGAGTCCCCGGACCTCAGGCACCTGGGGGCTGCAGCCTAGACTGCGCCCCGGGGTGCCCTGTCTGTTTGCGGGGGTTGGGGGTATAGAAATCGGCTGCTTTCCAGGCTCTCCTACTTCTGCCCGAGCCCGGCTGCCCCACCCCGTGCCCCCTGCTGCTGGGAAAGCCGGTGGTGGCCGCGGGCGGGCGGGCGGGCTGCCCAGACCACTGCGTCACCCCAGCGGCGGGCGGGCGGTGGGTGACTCATCCGCACTAACGGCCAGGGTGTGGCCGTGGGGGTGGGGGCGGCGGCTGTGGAGGCTGGACCTGCAGGACCGGAAGTGGACTGCCGCCTTCCCCCGCTCCGCGGGTCTCTTGGGGCCTCCTGGATCCCGTACTGTGGAGGTTCTGAGGGCACTTGGTACCTGTGAGGTAGAAAGAAACGGGGTGGAAGTGGGGATGTCGAGTGGGGATCTGGTGTAGGAGGAGATCTGTGGCTTGCACGCCCCTCTTCTCTGACTCCAAAGCACCAAGACAGGGACAGCTCCTGTCCCCAACCCCCTCCTAATTTCTCCTTCCTACCCCATAGGTCAGACCTAAAACTGCAGAGGCCGTGGTAGGGCGGGGCCAGCAGGGTCCTATCATTCCAGATCCAACAAATAGTCTTTGTCCAACTGTAAATCCCCTCAGCGTCTGCCCCCTGGGGAGTGGCCTCTAATCTTTTCTTCATTCCATCCCTTCTCCCTCCAGAATTCTCAGGTATGGATTCTCTAGCTCAAAACACACCTTCCCTTCCTAGGGCATTTCGTCTCCTGAACTACTACTTCCTTGAGTCTGCTTCTCTACCCGAAAACGGGTCCTTTCCCATCTCCTCCAAATGCTCTCCCTACCCCTGTAGCTACCTCCTGGAGGAATCCCGTGCACCTGGCTATGCCCAAGAACTGCTCTGAGGATCCCACTGCTGCCCCTGGGCTCAGAGCCTCCTCCCCACGACGTCTGTGTCGAGCGGGTGTTTCTGCCTGGTGCCCCCACCCTGCCTCCATTTCTGTGTTTGGTACACAGAGGCCATGGCAACGGCCCCCACCTCATCCCCTCCTCCCGCGCGAGCCTTGTGGCTTCCTGTTTGTGCAGCCTCAGCTTTCTCTTCTCCTCACGATTCTTGGTGGTGACGGGCTGCCCCAGGGGAGTTCCTTAACCGTGGATCCTCACCATCCTTGCTTCTGCCTGCTTCCTGTGGCACCTCACTTTGAGGGCTGGTGTCCCCATCGCTTTCTTTCGGAATAGTCCCTGCCCCAAATCTGAGCTGGGAAGTTCCCCTGTGTCCCATCTGCACGCACGGCGAATGGAGAGTCCCTTTGTCTTCCCAATTAAACACCCCAGCCAAGAACAGTCAAATCCCTCGACTCCGCCTCATGTCCGCCTTTTCTTTGGCTTTGGTGACCTCGGGTGGGGTAAAGTAAGCTTCCAGCCCAGGGTCTGGGTGGGGCTGAGGGCTGGAGTGCCTGTTGCGGCCCCTACCCCATTCCTATTGTAACCTGAGGGTGGAGATGAGGGTTGTTCCCACAGCTGTAGTCAGCTGCAGAGTTTAGGTTGCTCACTGCCAACCCATCCCCCAAGTTGTTCAGCTGTTGCCTTCCCTTGGGGTCCCCAGCTCTGGGGCATCTCCCACACCTGTCTTCCAGCTAGGCATATCTCTTCTCCCCACCCTGGTAGGCGACTGGCTATTCTCCCTTCCTTTGAGTAGGTTCCTGGGTGTCACTAGGGTGGGCCTTTGCAGCTCCAGCAGCTGAAGCCTGTCAGCTCCCGCCTGGCCGTGGGGCTGGGGAGGAGAGACAGCTGTTGGCCAGGCTGGGCCTGGCTGGGCTTACCCCTCCCCAGAGCTCCGCCCTGTGGCTCTGGCACCTCAGGGTTCTAGGGCAATGGCCCCAGTGTGGAGCAGATACACTGCAGCTGGAGGTGCAATCCTGCCAGCTGTGTCCAGGCCCCAGAGTGGGGGAGGGGCCCTCAGTAGCCACCTTCTGCCTGGAGGTGGGCCTGGGAGGCTAAGTTTGTCCTGCCCTGGGGGTGAGGGGAACACTGGAAGGCTCTGGCATCCGGCCCTTCCTTCCTCTTGGAACCCTGGTGTCTTAAGTTAATAATTCTCCTGCACTTTCTTTACCTGTGCCATAGTGATCCTGGGCCAAGTGTGTTTCTAGCCACTTGGTCCTTGGAAATAGTCCTGAAACCCAGGTGACCATAGTGAAGCCACTCCTAGAAGAGAGGTCTGGAAATTGCGCTGGAAAAAGGGGGTTTACTGATGACGGTGGCTCTTTCTCTTCCTGCCACGTCTTCCAGCTGGTCCCCTGTGCATCAGAGGTTATAGTTCTATGGACTGAGTGGCGGCCGGGCTGGGCAGGGCAGGGCAGGGAGGCTGCTCTCCCTTTCTCCTCAGGCCGCTCAGCCCGCCCGCCTTCCCCCAGCTGACTGTGTATGGCTGGCGCTGTGGGGTCAGGGCCCAGACTGACACTGATCTGGCCGGGCTTTCAGGCTAGGGAAGTTGGGGGTGGGGGTAGGTCGCTCTTGATGAGGGTTAAAAATAACTGATTTGGGGGAGGATCTCTGCTGGAAATGTGCAGCTTGATAAACCAGAGCAGAAGGGAGCAGCCATGTTGGAAGGGGTCGGGGGCACCGGCCCGAGACATGCAGCCTCTGGGGCCAAGAGGCACTGGGCATTTGAGGCTGCCTGGCCCCTTGTACTTGGGCAGAGCCCTGAGGCCCACTGAGAAGGTGGCGGGATTGTTCAACCTGGAGTGTGAGGGAGAAAGAGAGCCAGAGTGACTTCATCCTGTAAGTCTGACCTGGCCTGGAGCCAGGTGTGGAGAGACGAGGTGACTCGATTTCCTCTCCCTGAACGCAGGTGTCTATCTGGGAGATCCATTTTTTGTGAGCAACCAGACAGTAGCTCTAACTCAGTGCAGAGAGAAGAGCCCATCCAAGGAGGGGATGGGACAGGAAATGGGGGGCTGTGTCCCTTCTCTGTTCCTGGCTCCCCTTGGCATCAGTAGCATTCCCGGGACTTGCTCAGCAGACCCCTGGGTGTGGGTCCTAGGCGGGAGGTGGTGGATGGGGACAGCCTGCCCACAGCGAGGTCTGCCAACTGAGGCCAGTGGTCAGGAAACCACCCAGTTCTTGCTAACCCAGTCCTTCAAACTGAGTTAAAGAAACTCTCCTGTGTATTTCCCCATCCTTCCCTCTCTTCCCAGATATCCCCAAAATACCACTCAAGGCTCCTGTATTAGTTTCCTATTTCTGCTGTTACAAAGTACTGCAAACTTAGCGATGTAAGGCAACACAAGTAAGGTATCTTGCAGTTCTAGAGACCCTATGAAGGGCCTCCCTGGCTAAAATCCAGGTGTTGGCAGGGCTGCATTCCCTTCTGAGGGGTCTAGGGGGAATCCATTTCCTTGCCTTTTGTGGCTTCTGGAGGCCACATGCATTGCTTGGTTCATGGCCCTGCATGACTTCGACCTCTGCTTCCTTCCTCACTTCTCCCACTCTGACTCACCTGCCTCTTTCTTTCAGTTAGTAAGGACCCTTGGGATTACTTTGGGCCCACCTGGATGATTCAGGATCATCTCCCCATCTCAACGATCTTAATCACATGCAAAGTCCCTTTGTGCTGTGTAAGGTAATGAAAGTATCCACAGGTTCTGGGAATTAGGACATGGACACCTTTGGGAGGCCATTACCCTGCCTACCACAGCTCCTAGAAGGGAAAGTAGAATTTGTTTTCATTGCCTGGTTTCTCATGGGAAATTCCTTTTGCTTGCTGAATGAAATCTGTTAAGGGCCTACTCAGGCCTACCTCTTCCAGGAAGCCTTCCCAGGCTGTTTTCTGCCTGTCCTCTTTTAATTCCTACAGCATGTGATCTGAACTGTGCAGCTTAGTATTCATTGTGTGCAATCCTTACCCATTCATGTGTACTCACCTTGTCTCCCTGATGGCACCGTGGGCACTTTAGGACCAAGGATTTGTGTCTCTCCCATAATCCCTAGCACAAACAGTAGGTGCTCAATTAAAACCCAGTGGTTGATTGAGGGTAGATCCAACCAGTCCTTTAGCTGCTGGCATAGGTTTCCCCAGCTGCTCCATATTCCTCCTCCTCTCCCCAAATCTTTCTCTGTCCCAGGGCCATAAAGAGCAGGGTTGGTGGTTAGAATGACCAGTTTGTCTTTGCTAAAAGCTGATACCCCAAAGGAGGAGCTAAACCCCCAGTCTTGGCCTCATTTACCCCATAATCTATTCCAGTGGAATTTTATTTTATACTTCATTCTATTGGTAGAACTATTTGTTCAAATGAAATCTAATGGGGAGCCTCATATAATAAACAGACTGCTTGTCACAGGGATGGGAGTATCCAGAGACAGCCTGTGTGGCCCCACGCCGCCTCCCAGAGTTCAGAGTAGTGCTACTCCAGCCCCTGTCCAGGGATCAAGGCAAGATTTCCCTCATTTGGCAGCAGTTCTGGTCCTCATCCTTAGAGCCCACCATGAGGGATATGGTGTGGGTCCCCACAGGCAGAACTCCCCACCCCGCAAGCTGCAGGGTGTTGATCGAAGGTCTGGGCATGTCCTCTCCCCAGGTCCCCACAGCCACTACTGCCCTTTGGAATGGCCAACAGGGGACCTGCGTATGGCCTGAGCCGGGAGGTGCAGCAGAAGATTGAGAAACAGTATGACGCAGACCTGGAGCAGATCCTGATCCAGTGGATCACCACCCAGTGCCGCAAAGATGTGGGCCGGCCCCAGCCCGGGCGTGAGAACTTCCAGAACTGGCTCAAGGATGGCACGGTGAGAGCTGGGCCCCCAGTGGCTTGGAAGTGCAGGGAGAGCAGGACTGGGTCCGGGGGACTGGGGACTGCGTAACCTGAAGAAGGGAAGACTGCAGGCACACCAGTCCCAACTTCTTCCTCAGCCGGAATATCTTTCTTGAGCCTAGGAGAGGTCCCAGGCTTTCCTCCCTTCCCACAGAGTGAAGGGTAAGGGTGAACGTGCCTCCCCTGCGGCAGAAGGCTAGGTGACACCAAGGATAGAACTGTGGGAGGGGTACTCTGGAAAGCAATATTGGAATAGCAAGGAAAGACTAAACACTGGCCTTTCGCTCTGGGCTCAGGGGCAGGGGGCTGTACGAGGACCCCTGAGGCTCACTCCAGCTGGAGGAGTCCAAGCTGTGTTCAGGCAGGAGAGAAACCTCTTTCGGTTCGCTGTCTCTGGTGCTGAGCGTGGTGCATGCTGATCTGCGCTAAACACATCCTCACCTCTGCACACCTGCCGTCCTCACCCAGGTGCTGTGTGAGCTCATTAATGGACTGTACCCCGAGGGGCAGGCCCCAGTAAAGAAGATCCAGGCCTCCACCATGGCCTTCAAGCAGATGGAGCAGATCTCTCAATTCCTGCAAGCAGCTGAGCGCTACGGCATTAACACCACTGACATCTTCCAAACTGTGGACCTCTGGGAAGGTGGGCCAGGGCCAGGGTCTAGGGCCTGTCATCCAGGAGACCAGAGATTGGGCTGGGCCATCTTGACCAGGGAGAAGGGACCAGTTTCTGGCTCCCCGATGGCAAGAGGGATGTGCGTGTTTCACAGAGGAATGGGCCATGTTAGGGGTTGGGATGAAGGGTATGGGGACGAAGAGTAGAAGGAATTAGGAAACTGGATGTGCTGATGTAGTGATAGAAGTAGAACCCTGGCATCCAGGACCCCAGCCCTGCTGAGGCCAATACATTCCCATTCTCTTTCCCAGGAAAGAACATGGCCTGTGTGCAGCGGACCCTCATGAACCTGGGTGGGCTGGCGGTAGCCCGGGACGATGGGCTCTTCTCTGGGGATCCCAACTGGTTCCCTAAGTAAGTATTGCTGGGGTAGGTGCAGGGGCCAGCACGCACACTGCTCCTGCCCATTCCCGTCCCCAGGAAATAACTAACATCATCTTGGTAGCAGCCAGCCCTTTACAAAGCATTTTCACATTCCTTGTCCCACTTAATCTTCACAGCTCTCCCTGGGGTGGCAAGTGACTGTCCCTTTGGAGAGATGAGGAGGTGGCTTCAGGGAGCTCACGGGCAGAGCTGGCACCAGCCCTTGGGCCCACAGCAAAGTCTGTGCTCTGTCTGCAGATGGGATTTACTGGGGCATCCTCTGACTTTCTCCTAATCGGCACTCCCTTCCCACCCAGGAAATCCAAGGAGAACCCTCGGAACTTCTCAGACAACCAACTGCAAGAGGGCAAGAACGTGATCGGGTTACAGATGGGCACCAACCGCGGGGCGTCTCAGGCAGGCATGACCGGCTACGGGATGCCACGCCAGATCCTCTGATCCCACCCCTGCCCCTGCCTTCCCATGAATGGTTAATATATATGTGTATACATATTTTAGCAGTGACATTCCCCGAGAGCTCTCGAGCTCCCCTCTGCAAGGGCGAGGATCCAGCCTGTCCTGTCACTTCTGGGGTGCTCGATGGCGGCCTCTCCCCTGTGCTTACTAATACATTCCCTCCCCACACCCATCAAAACTGGACCAGCTGGCCTCTTCTTTTCCCCTGGGACCAAAATTTGGGGACCTCACCCCCTGCCCTCATGCCTGTCCTCTTTCCCTCTGGCCTCTCCTCCCCCTGAGCTCTGTGCCCTCAATCCATTCCTTGGCTGGGAGTCAGGGATGCTCCCTTCTGGCCTTCCTTCTGCAAATATGCCTCTTCCACAGCTGTGGCTGCAGGGACTTAATTTATAGGGAGGAGCCTGTGGCAGCTGCCACCCCAGCCACAGCTGGACTGCGCTCACCACACATCTGGGGCTGCCTTCCCTGGCAGAGGCCCTTGTGGCTTCTTATATTCCATTCCCTCCGCTGTGGCTAGGGTGGGGGTTTGGGGACAGAAGGGAGGGTTGCTCACCATGGCCTGGGGCTGGAAGAATATGAGTTTGCTGATTTAATAAAGAATCCCAGTCTTTTCTGGATGGACTCTGGTTGTGTTGGGGGACACTGTGCCCACTGTGGGGAAGGGAGGAATACTGGACCGAGTGCAGGGAATGGAGCGGGGAAAGCGCAGAGACAGAAGGCAGCAGTGCTAACCCCCCTCTTCAGTTTCTTTCCCCCTCCTTTCTCATTTGGTTCCGGGGAGGGTGGGTTGGAATTGAGAAGCGACAGGACCTCACAGCTGCCCTCGGGCTGGGAACCATAATGCAGACTATGTGGGCAGTGTCCACAGGGAGGTGAGGCCCTCTGCACCCAATGAATCCAGCAGTCCCGCCTGGCGCTCCTGGCTGGGTCTGCCCCTCCAGCCAGAACAGCTTCTCAGCCGCTGCAGGGGGATGGGGCTCACTCTTGGCACAGCCCAGAGTCCTGGCAAGTGCAGTGAATCCGGGTGGGAGGCTCCTCAGACAGGCCTGGGGCAAGGTGGCCTGTTTGGAGTTGGCCAGACCGAGCGGGGGCTGAGGATGGGCACTGCGGCGGAGAGGGGGTCTGGAGAGCTGGGCAACGAGCAGTAGTGAGTTGGTGGCGGCGGCTGGAGGGAAGAAGCTTTGACTCATCTGGAGCACCTGTGAGCTGCATGCTGGGAAGAGCCTAGCAGCAGAGCTCCCATTCTAGGAGCGTTGCGGTGGACCAAGATAATCAACTTTGAGTCAAGTTGTCTCCAGTACCTAGCCCCGACCCAGGCATGAATGTCTCACCCATAGTTTGCAACCCTAGGTGTCACCTTTATCCCAAGTCTTCCTGGCCAGACCCTGTGTCTTCCTAGGGAGAATTTGAGAGGCCATGGGCTTGTCTGACACTAGGTCCCACCCCAGGGGCTTACCTTCCATTGTCCCTCTCTTTCTACTTTAGGACATCTCTCCCTAGGAGGAGAAAGTCACGGCACTGTGCCTGGGGGTAACAGACCATGCAGGTTTGTAACCAGAGAGGTTTCCTTTTCCCCACCGCTCCCCTGCCTCCCTGAGGCTCCCCCTTCTGAGAAGCACCTACTGAGGGCCAGGCGGCATGCCAGCTGTCAGCTCCGTGGCTCTCCGCCTTCCCCCACCCCACAGAGAGGTGGTATGTGCTTGTTCGCTGCACTCCCACAGGCTGGGGCACAGATAAGATAGGCTGCAGCCTGTGTGCAAATCCCCGGGGTGCCAGGCACTCCACCCCTTTATCTCCCGCTCAGGAAGGCTTGTAGACTGCCAGTGAGGGGGAGTGATGTCACCGAAGACAAAACACAGAATTCACTGATATTTACCCTAAAACAACAGACTCTTTGCCATCTTCCCTAATTTATTTATAGCTACTAATTATTGGTCACAGGCCTGACAACTCTGAGAAATGCAGTGCTGACACCGGAGAACCACTGCCTTCTCCCAGAACATTCTCCCAAAAGCCCAGGAGGTGGACATTACCATATTATTTCCCCCATTTTGTCCCCACATGAGGACACTGGGTCTCAGAAAGGGCAAGACACTTACCCAAGGCCACACAGCAATTAAGTAGAGGAGCAGGGATTGTAGACCAGTACAATCCAGTAGACCTGGCTATGAGCCTGGCTGGGCTCACTGAGAAGTGGAACTGCCGAGGGACCGGGGGACAGAGGGGCGGAGTGGGGGTGCTCCTCATCGGTAAACTGAAGATGGTAGTTCTTTCCGCATGCGGTTGCTGTGAGGATTAGATGAGACACACGTGGAAAGCACTTTGCGTAGAGAATGCTAGCACACGGCAAGTGTGAGGAATAAAAGGTGGGGTTTGTGTGCATGCCGGGCTGGGAGGGAGCCGGTGCCCAGCGGTGCCCCCGCCCTTTACCACTGCCCTGTTGAACGTGGTCAAAGATGCTTCGAGAGGCCCTACCCCCCTCTCTGGAATAGCTTATTTTCAAGGCAGACACTGACTGGCTTTGAGAGGTGCTCAGCTGTGGGGCTCACCTCCCTTCTGGCTGTGCCTGTCACCTCATCCAGCAGCTTTGTGAGGAATCCCAACGTTTCCCCTTAACCCATCTCACTGCAGGCTCAGCTCTTTCCTTCTGGAAGGAAGGCCCTCACTGGCGTCTCGATATTTTGCTTTGTTTTCTGTTGGTTTGCTTTTTGTCCCATCTGAGGTCACAGTTTCATTCCTAATTTGGCCTCTCTCATCTCTCCTGACCCCCCTTGAGGCTCTGGAGTCCAGAATGGGGCTAGGAGGAAAAGCTCCTCTGTACGGCACCCCCTTTTCTCGTTATGTCCTAGCATCCTGGTCTCCGTGGCTCTGTACGCTGGTGTTTTGTGACACTCTGCACTTGCAGGACTGTTCCTGCTGCCTGGAACAATCTCCTTCCAGGTCTCACCTTTATCTCCTTCAGATCTTCATTCACATGCCGCCTTCCCTGACCACCATATTTAAAATGGTGCACTCCACCCTCAGCCTGCACCCCATCCTCCTTTCCTGCTTTCTTTTATCGCCCAGTATATTTTATTTATTTTCTGTCCTCACCCACAGAATGCACACTACACAAAGGCAGGCGTTTGGTTGGTTTTGTTCACGTAGAGTAGTGGTTGCCCTGATGTAGGTGCTGGATAAATATTTGTTGAATGAATCAATAAGCATCACACCACCCTCATGCATCCCCTGGCCTGGTGACACAGTGCCTGGCCAGCCCAGGGGCCTGGCAACCCAGCCTGTCCTCGGATCTGAGACGGAACCCAGCTTCCAATGCTTCCTGATTGTTCATTTCCAAAAGGTAAAAATCCAAGAAGCTGCACCCCTTACAGCCGGGAGAGTGGAGGTTGGGGATAGAGGGCAGTGTGTGTGCTCTGGGCAAATGGGGAAAAAAGAATGGGAAGAGGGCAAAAGGAAGAGGTAGGAGCCATCTTTGGTTCATTTAGTCCTTGCTTTCAGTCTTGAAGTGGAAAATCACCGTGGAGGTGGAGGGAAAGTGGGCTTGGCCCGTAGCGGCCAATGGAGAGGCGAGTTGGGGAAGGGAGGCACAGAGGAGTAAGAGGAGGAGAGAGAGGGAAGATGGTTTCAGACGCTCCGCCCAATTTGGCTCACCTGAGGGTAAAAGGTAGCCCTGTGCGCCTATTCGTATGTGTGTGAGTGTGTGCGTGCAGGTGTGTGGGAATTCACAGGACTCGGGCTCAGCGGGGTGCTGGTGGGAGGAGATAAATCCATGGCTGTGTGTGGAGGCTGCCTGGGATTACGTGTTTACCAAGGATTGGGGATAATGGGTGCAGAGAGGTGTTTGTCCTGTGTGCGTAGGCATCTGCTTGTTTGTAGTGGCTCCATGGAGAACAATACGTCCCATTCCTGCCTCAGCCACTGAAGAGGCCTTTGAGAGCCTGGCAAAAGGCCCAAGGAGCAGTGGAACACGGAAGAAGCTGGATGATAGGACCCTGGGGAAGGAACAATAGAGGGCCTGGGATTAAATTTGTCGAAGAAAAGGCTAAAAGGGTGAATTAATAACTGTCTCCTTGCAAAGAAATGGGTTTTAGCCCCAGTGGCCAGGGAGGTAGATTAGAAGAAAATGCACTGTACTTGCATCTAGAGAAATGTGGGTTAGACAAGGAAAAATGATCCTCTTGACTCTGAAGGTTATTAGCTTCTGGAATCTCTTAAGGGTCGGGAGGAATGTCTTCAATAATAGGACAAATCTCATCTTCTTATGGAGGAGAACGGGCAGTTCTGCCTGGGAATGCTCATATATACACTCATTTTTTCATTCCTATATTCGTTAATTTAACAATTATTGAAGTTCTACTTTACATCAGGCCTTATGGGGGAAATGGACTATTAATACATGATCTCTTTGCTCAAAGAGTGCATTGTTCCATAGGGGAGACGAAACACAGATAGGAGCCATGATAATTCAGGAAGCCAGTGACATGTGCCTTGGGAGAAGGACAAATGGCGCTCTGCAGGAGGACAGCTCACCAACCTCCCAGTGCTCTGGACGCATTCCTGCTTGGTGACTGGCGATGACGTCATGGGGAGCTGAGGCTACATACCTTAGGGGTCATCTCCCCTCATTAGCCCAGGGGAGTGGGCAGCCTGTTAGGGGGGCTCCTCTGGAGAAAGGAGCAGTCACTGGCTCTGTGGCCAGAGGTCAAGTGGTGGGTGAGGCGGCTATTCCTTTCCTGCATGGGGTGGGGGCGGGCAAAGAGGTCGGAGTCAGGGTGAGCACCAGGGATCAGACAAGGACAGATCAGCATCCCTGGGGTGGGAGGTAGGTCGGGTTGGGGGGCTTATACAACCATCTCTTCAGATACTGGGGCTGTTGCATTTTTTCACCCCACCGTTGACAGGACCTGGATTTTGAACTGGGTTTCCATTAGAGAAATATGGCTCAATGTGGTACTGATCCATGATGATGATGATGATGGTGATATTCACTACCATTTTTCTGCTAGTCACTGTACTAGGAACTCTACTTGCATTCTCTATTTGTTTTTTCATTATTTCAAAAAATATTTCTTGAGCACCTATTCAGGGTGAGCTGTGCTCTGGGTGTTGGATGATACAGAAATGAACAAAACAGTCTGTGTCCCCCTGGGAGGAGCTGAAAAAGCGAGGAGCCAGTTATAACACAGTGTGATATGTGGCATGATAAGGGGGGTCTTGGTGCTGTGAGAACCCCGCCTTGCGGGGAGGGGCATCAGTGAAGGTTTCTGGAAGATGCTGATGTCTGAACTGAGTACTTAAGGATCACTAGAAGCATGAGGGGGAGGCCAGTGATGGTGAGGAGGAGAGTGTCCTAAGAGGGGTGTGCCCTGTGCATGGGCTGCAGGTGAGAATATGCAGAACTGGACCATAGAATGCATGTGTTTAGAGGCATGAGGGCTGAGAAATGCAACTGAAAAGGGAAGTCGGGGCCAGATCATCAGAGGAGCTTCAAGGACAAGTTAACAATTTTGAGAATCTCATTGAGAGCGTGGGGAGCCATGGAAGGAGTTTGAGCTGGGGAATGAAGAGTTGAAGGTTGTGCTTTATGCGGAAAGTTGCCTTAGGCTACAGGATGGAGAATGACCTAGGGTTCGGAAGTCTGAGGCAGGCAGACTTAGGAGGTTATTACAGGAGCCCAGGCTGAAGTGAGAGTGGCCAGGGTGGGTTCAGGGAAGGGCAATGGGGATGGAAAGAAGAGAATGGATTTCAAAATTGTTAAGTACTCTTTGATTCACCGTGGAGAGTGAAGGAGAGGGAGAGGGGTCAAGAAGGACATCCTCTGCCTTCAGCAACTAAGCAAATGGTGCTATCTGTCTCCAGGCTAGGAAATCCAGAAGAAGGAGCTCAACACCACCACAAAATATTATTCTCTCCCATTTTACAGATGAGGAAACTGAGCCTGAGAGAGTCAAAGTAACTTGCTGAACCCAGCTAATGCACAAACTGAGATTTGAACTTATGACCATAGAAGTCCAAGCTATCGCCTGCCCTACCATGGGGCTCCCAGTGAGGTGGCTTTCCCTGGGACTGGGTTCAGCCTGCAGCTGGTTTGAGCTGCATTCTTTCTGTAAGCAGAGGCCCAGGGCCACAGTGGAGGAAGGAAGAGGTCAGGCTTGGGAAGAGGTGCAGGAAGTTCAGCTCGGCAGCAGCCACCTCTCCAAAGCAAACAAAGGTCTGAATGCTTTAGATGGGAACTGATGGAGGGTACCTGAGGTCCAGCCCTCAGTTCCTGTTCCTTGGGGTTTTTATCGTCAAGGCTCAGATAACCCAACTTTTACCTTCAGCAATAAAAGCTACCTCTGACCACCAGAGCAATACTTGAGAGTTGCACTTTTAAGGTATTAGCGTATCTATTAATTCCAGAGAAGCTTGTCACCTCTTGGGAGGGCCTTTAGTATTTTTATACCTTTTGGAGAGAAGAGAAAAGCTGGAGCCTAGAGACTGTAAGTGATTTGTCCAGGATCCCAGAGTTCTCAAGAGTAGAAAGCACGCCTTATGTGTCTTCGTGAGGCTCACGGTTCTCAGAACAGATGGTGCCAGGCCAAGAAGGAGCTCAGTTAAAGTTCACGGTTGTTAAATTGGTTCTACATGTACTAGAATTCGTGTCTCTAGATTCCTGGTTACTCAGCTGATGTTGAAAGTACCCAAAGTCAAGTACCCCTGGAGATGGCGTCGGCCGTATACTACAGTGGACATAGGATGGTTGGGATACCCTAAGCCCCAGCCTATATTGTCGCCTAATCCTGCCACAAGGAGTCCCAACTTCTTGAAACTTGTTCTGTTCTCTAAGTGAAGTCCTCAGATGGCTAGCACTGGAATCTCCTGGGATGCTGGTTAGAAATATAGGTTCCATGACCATCTGGTCATAGAGACACGAGGCCCGGCAGTCACTGAGGGATGTGGCCTCGGCATGGGCAGGGCTGTGACCATCTTAATCCCCATTGTACACTCTCTCCTTCCCTGCTGTACCTTCTCTACTATGCTGCCTGGTAGAGTAGGCTTTGAACAAGTAAATGTGTTCAATGGATTTAAAAAAATGAAATGCAGATTCCAGTTAGACCTATGAGACCTACAGACTGAGAGTCTGTGGCAGAGCTGGTGGGGGTGGTAGCCTGAGTTTGCATTTTAAACAGGCTTCTCCCATAATCCGTAGGCAGCACTATCCTAGGAGATTTGGAGAGAAGTTTTTCCGGTAAGAAAATTGAGGTCTGGCAGGCCCTGGCCCGAGGCCTTGAACAGGAGCTGGCCCTACCCCCCAGCCTGCACTGTTTGGTGACTGTGGCTAGGTTGCCAAGGGAACCAGGCTGTGTAACTTCCTGGCTTTGGTGGTTTTCCCCCTCCTTGGCCTTATCTCAGCATCCGCCACCCAGTCCAGGGCCCGTGCTGGTCACGTAGGAGGGGAAGCTGGTGCCAGCCGTGCAGAGGCGTGTCCAGGACACCAGGGCAACGCAGGCCCCAGGACCTGGGGTGGACAGGAGGGTGGAGATGTGGTTTTTGAGAAGGCAAGGAGGCCGCAGATTCCTTAATGTTTTTCTCCTGGATCTGGGAGATATCTGCTCAGTAGGAATGTGGGGAAGGGGTGTGGGGACAAGCATGGGGCTCTCTTTGTCATTAGTCTGGCATTTCATTCCTCATTCATGCCTGATCCCCCCTCCCTGGGAGTGCCCTTCTGGCCTGTGTGCTCTCCTCTCCTCCTTCCTCCCTCCCTTCTCTAGACCCAGGGCCTCCAGCCACAAGCACCCCACAGTAGTTTTCACTTCCACTCCCACCCTAACACCCCTGCCCCAAGCTCCATCCACCCCACTCATTCTCCTTGGTTCCACGTTTCTTCCTGTCCCCACGGCGGGTCTCACAGACTGCAGCAGGAAGGCTTGACCTGACTGTCTTCAAAAATAGGAAAGAGATGGAGAGTCTTGAAGAAAGAGGGAACACAGCAAATAGTTTGAGCAAAATCAGTCATGCATTTAAGTATTTATTTATGTTTTAAGCCCAACTTTGATTTAGAAAGAATTTAAGGCACTTTTGAGAGTTCAAATACTCCAGGAAGAAGGGGACAGTGAAATAGCCTCTTCGGCGTCTACGCAACTTGCAGGGTTTATGATCTGATTCCTGACGGTGTTTACATTACACTAAGGACAAAGAGCCCCCATATTCCCGTGCTCTAGGGGAAAGAAAAGGGAAGAAAACAGTCACACACCGTGCAAATTGATTTTTGAGTCTGGTCTTATCCTCACACTACCTCTCTGTGGGGTGATTTCCCCATCTCACGGAAAAGAAAACAGGGCCCAGGTGGTTAAGCAAGTTACCAGAGATCTCTCTGCTCTAAGTGGCTGAGGCAGGGTTCAAATCGTGAAAAAAAGTCATCACTTTCCTTCTTGACTGTGCTCTGCCGGGGAACACAAATCATGGCGGCGCTTCTTCGAGGCTGCGTGAGATGACACTATGGACCAGGACCCAGGCCTAGAAGAAACGATGCTTTACTGAGGAATGAATGGGCATAGAGGGATTCCTTTCACGAGGGGCTGGGCACCCTTAAAACGGGAACAGCAGCTGTACAGAGGAATGAGGGCCAGAGGAAGGTGGGGGACCCCTGCCCTGGAGAACTGCCAGGAGTTAGCAAAGGAGTTCAGAGAAAACACGAGAGAAACAGACCACCACTAACAAACAGCTACGCACACTCAACATAGACTCTTCCACAGGAATGTGGAAACCCCTTGTCTCACTCTAAACATGCGGTTCTGCTCCTCCCATCCATTTCCTTCCCCCTCTTCTTTCACACCAGCTTAAGCTTCTCCGATCCCTGTGCTTGGAAATGCAGGCTTCTAAATGTATTTCAGAGGAGAGAGGGCAGAGGGAAGGAGCAAGAAGCAGGGAACCAGTCTCTCTTCTCCCTGTTCTTAGAGAGGAGACATGCAAGTGAGAGGCCAGACTTTTCATTTTAACCAAACAGCTCTGCTGGACCTTGTCTCCCAGCCTCCTCCCATTTGAAATGTGCTTATTCATCACAGAGTCAAAATTTCCTCAGCCAGTGCGGGGAGCATCTCAGGGGCCAGTGTGGTGACCAGGTGCCCAGAAGACTGCAACGCCCATCGGGGGCGAGGAGGAGGTGCCAGGACCAAGTCCAGCCCAGGATTGCTGGGCTCTGCTCCCAGCTGGCTCCCAGCTCCTCTCCTGGCTCTGGGATTCTTGCATCTGGTGACAATCAGGCTTTATTCTGAGATTTCTCTGGGAGCAGCTCCTCTGGGGCTTCTCTGGGAGTAGGAAAGGTTAGGCAGCTGGAGGTGCGGTCAGGGTTGGGCAGAGAATCTGGACCTGCCCTCTTCCTCTGGCATCTTTAGCCTCTTAAACCTTCTCCATTGTTCTCAGCCCAGTAGCTTGCTGGGCAGTGAGAATGGGTTGAAAATGGGACAGAACCGAAGGAAGAGAGTGCAATGAGAGTTTGGGGATCAAGGTAGAAAGAAAAGGACTCCAAAGAAGTACAAGTAGAAATGAGGGGAAGAAAAAGAAGGGAAAGATGAAAAAGAATGGTGAGGGAGGAGTATGCAGAGCTTGGCTGAGGTTGGGAGGTGAGAGTAAGGGCACCCCCATCCCTGCCGGATACGACTGCGCTTTCGAGCCAAGTTTTACTGAGAAGGGAAAGGTTGCCTCCCTACTTATCAGGGGTGGAGCCTGGTTTTGTGAGGCCTGAAGCTTATGCAATTTTGAGAGCCCTATTCAAGAAAAATAAAATACAGAATTATTAATGCAAAATTCATTACAGAAGTAAACATTGATTTGGAATAATAAAATAAATCATGACAAATTATAAATTTAAAAAAATCGGCAAATACTATAAACATCATAATCTCTAGAAGAGTGACATAAGATTAATATGAATTAACTGCCTGAAGCAACTCTAAAATTCAGTTTGACCCTTTTTGCCTGCATATGCTTTGATTGTTTCTTCATATGACAATGATTTTATAATATTATTTTCTATAGAGAGAATAGAAAGATAAATCAGTCTTTACTCTGGCATGGATTGATCAACAATTTATTATTGATAGATTAGAAGGTTTCTTTCTTTTCAAAGTTTGTTGTTAAATCATGTTACTTTTTATGATTGCTATCCAATTGGGGAAAATCTATATCAAATTTCTTACATGAGTTGTACAAATAATATTCAATAATTAATCTTAAATATTCCTTGAATGGAATTTTGTCATAGGTTCTCATTTTAATGTATTAATATGAGTTTTATGCAATCTCTACCAATTATCAATGTTTCATGTCAAATCAACAAGAAATTTGATATTTTCCGAATGTGTTCATGGGATTTTCTTGGTTGTTAATTGGATTACCAAACACAATCCAAATGCCTATTTCTTCTATTCAAAATTTGTCTATTTTCTTATCTAATCACATTCATAGCTCGTTTTATTGCACTTTGCTTTATCATCCTTTGAAGATATCACGTTTTTTACAAAATGAAGGTTTGTGGTAGCCCTGTGACGAACAAGTCTATTGGCATAATTTTTCCCAACAGCATGTGCTCAATTCATGCCTCTGTGTTACATTTTGGTAAATCTCACAATATTTCAAACTTTTTCATTATTATTATATCTGTTATGGTGATCTGTGATGTTACTATAATTGTTTGGAGGCACCACAACCAGCACTCATATATAACGGTGAACTTAATTGATAAATGTTGTGTGTGTTCCGACTGTTCCATGGACTTGCTGTTCCCCTATCTCTCTCTGTCTCTCCTTGGGCCTCCCTATTCCCTGAGACACAACAATATTGAAATTAGGCCAGTTAATAAGCCTACAAGGGCCTCTGTGTGTTCAAATGAAAGGAAGAATCACACATCTCTCACTTTAAATCAAAAGCTAAAAATTAAGCTTAGTGAGAAAGGCATGTCGAAAGCCAAGACAGGCTGCAAGCTAGGCCTCCAGCACCAAACAATTAGCCAAGTCGTGATTGCAAAGGAAAAGTTTTTGGAGGAAATTATAAAAAGTACTACTCCAGCAAACACATGAATGTTAAGAAAGCAAAACAGCATTATTGCTAATATGAAGAAACTTTTAGTGTTCTGGATAGAAGATCAAACTAGCCAGAACATTCCCTTAAGCCAAAGTCTAATTCAGAGCAAGGCCCTAACTCTCTTCAATTCTGTGAAGGCTGAGAGAGGTGAGGAAGCTGCAGAAGAGTTTGGTTCATGAGGTCGAAGGAAAGAAGCCATCCCCATAACATAAAAGTATAAGGCGAAGTGGCAAGTGCTGATGTTGAAGCTTCAGCAAGTTATCCAGATCTAGCTAAGATCATGGATGAAGGTGGCTACATTAAACCACAGATTTTCAATGTAAATGAAACAGCCTTCTATTGGAAGAAGATACCATCTGAGACTTTCATAGCCAGAGAGGAGAAGTCAGTGCCTGGCTTAAAAGCCTCAAAGGACAGGCTGATTCTCCTTTTGGGTTTAATGCAACTGATAACTTTGGATTGAAGCCAATGATCATTTATTATTTTGAAAATCCTAGGGTCTTTAAGAATTATGCTAAATCTACTCTGTGCTCTAGAAATGGAAAAACAAAGCCTGGATGTTAGCACATCTATTTATAGCCTGGTTTACTGTATTTTAAGTACACTGTTATGCCCTACACAGAAAAAAGATTCTTCTCAAAATATTACTGCTCATTGATAATGCATCTGTTCTCCCAAGAGCTCTGATAGAGATGTACTAAGAGATTAATGTTTTCATGCCTGCTAACACAGCATCCATTCTGAAGCCCATGGATCAAGAAATAATTTTAATTTTAAGTCTTATTATTTAAGAAATACATTTTATAAGACTATAGCTGTCATGGATTCCTCTGACGGATCTGGGAAAAGTAAACTGAAACTTTCTAGAAAGGATTCACTATTGTAGATGCCATTAAGCACATTTGTGATTCCTGAGAGGAGATCAAAATATCAACATTAGCAGGAGTTTAGAAACTCCTGCTAGAGTAGCCTAGTATAGACACATTGCCAAGGGCCCTCCTACCAGCCTTGAGGGAGGCTCAGGAAAATGAGAGCCTTTGTTAGCTTTGAGGAAAATTTAAACAAAACCCTGGGAGGCCATTGCACTGTGCTCTGTCATCCTTTCCTTCCTGTCTCAATTTAAGTTTGAACTTTTTCTGCAGAGGGACTTGGCTGAGAAAAGAACACAGACTTTGAGTTTGGACAGTTATCTCTGTCGCCCTTGGTTTCCTCTTTAGTTATGGGGATGTGAACTACCTCATGGAGATGTGGCTGTGAGAACTGGGGGGAAAGCCTACGAGAAGCATCTTATCCATAGTGGGCTGGTTACTTCATTTTTTCTCTCTGGGCTGCAGGGGAGGGGGCTGCGATGCCAAGGCTGAGGGAGGAAGGGTGCCAGAAACAGAAGAGTCCCTTCGCTCAGCCCCAAGCCACCCAAGGGCTGTGCTCCTCTTCGGGTCTTCCCTTCTCCTCCCTCATCTTGTTCCCTTAAGGATCCCAAAGGGAGTAAGGGCTGGGAAATCTAGGGAAGGAATGTGAAGCCTGCTGGAGTGAGTCCTTCTAAAAGCAGCAGGAGGTGACCTTGTCTCCCTTCCTCCATTCCCCTGGGGCTTGTGAACAGCCTTCGTTGCCCAAGCTGGAGTAAGCTTCAGAAAGATGGACTGTGAGGGTTTGGAGAAAAGGTTTGGGAGTGAGAAAGCAGCTCACAGACTTGAAGAGTCACTACCAAGAGAGGTCAGCTAGTCTGCGCTGGAAGGAGAAAAATGTTCTTTTCGGGTGGGAAGGCTTAATGAGGCCTGGCACTTGTGGTCCAGGAAGGTCAGTTCAATTTTGTCCCTGCAGGCTGGGAGGTATAGGTGCCAAACCAAATTGGAAAAATCATAAAACTCCTAAACTTTTCAGAACAGTACTTACAAACTAGCATGTGTTAAAAGACAGGTCCCCCCAAAGCCAATGCCCTAGATTTTTGACTTAGTTAAATGCAGGACTTATATTTTTGTTTTTAATAAGCTCTCCCAGGTGATTCTAAGCTGGAGATCTGAGACCCGCATTTTAAGGAAGTGCTCCTGAGGCTGCTGGAATGGCTGGAAGTTCTTTCTTTGGTCTAGTCTGACTCCCTCCTGTTGTGAAACTTGTTTTTGGTCTGATCCTGCTTATTTCTCTGCAGATTAAACTCATTGGGTTTGGCTTGGCACCTCATGGCCACTGGGGCAAAGGTAACTAGATAAGGTCTCAGGGGAAAACCCTGGGCCTGGCTCTTTGGGCCGCTGACAGAACTCTCTGGGCCCACAGTAGGCCCTTTACAGTTCGGGTCCTGATCCAAAATTTCAGCCAAAGCCAAAGTGAACAGCAGGGCGTGCAGGGGCGGGTCAACCTAGAGCCACTGTTCCGGCTCCAGCACCAGCGGGAAGGGTTAGAGGGAGGAGTTCCGGTTCCTAAACCTTTGGCACTAGGCAACCGCCCTCTGGGGCTGCGAGGGGCGGGGCCGGGGCGGGGCCTGGACCAGAGAGCAAGGGCTCTTGGTTGCTATGGTTACGCGTCAACACCCAAGGCCGGGTGGTGGTGCAGGCGGCCGAGGCGGCAGAGGCTCTGAGCCTCTCTGACGTGCGGCTGAGATGGTGAGGCCCCAAGTGGTGGAGGAGAAAACCTCGGTTGGGGGCCCCATGCGTCCTGAATTGGCCGGGAGTTCGGAGCGGGGAAAGTGGGAGCCTGGGGGAGGGCCGAAGTTGGGTCTGGGTCTGGGGGTCAGGAAGGCCTGGGAGTGAGGAGGACACTCCTAGAAGAAGCAAGGGAAGTCCTGAGGGGGGTCCAAAAGAGGAGTTAAGGGTGGAGTGGTACCGAGTGGGGGCGTTGGGGAGAAAGAGGTGTCCCAACCCTCTCCCCCATGCCATCAGGCTGGGGCCTCCCTGGGCTGGGGACTGTGGGATGTGGTTTGGAAACAGACACGGTGAGGAGACCAGATAATCGGTCATAGAACCTGTTCTGCCACCAACTAGCAGAGTGACCCTGGATAAGTCACCTAGTGTCCCTGAGCCTCAGTTTTCTCTTCTGTTAGCAGGGCTTTGGGTCCCAGTAGGTATTCGATAAACGTTTGCCAATGAATGAATGAATGAACGAATGAGGAGGGTCTCAGATTTGCAAGGCCTGGCAGAGGGATCTGGATAAATCTGGAGTTCCCTAGGCTGGGGAGGACTGGAAGAGTCATGAAGGTGGAGAAGGACAGCAAGGCCTAGGAGGAGCTGGGAGGGGGATACCGGGCTTGAGGGGAGGGGAGAGGGCAGAGAATAAGTGTTGGGGCCTTGGGTTGTAGAAACTAACCTTGGAATGCCTGGAGCACACCAGGTGGCAAGGATGGTTACTTAGGTGTACTTGGGGACGCATGCCAAGCCCAGAGGCTGCACTGCTTTCCTGGGGCTCTGTGGACTTTAGAAGAGCTGTGTTAATTATTAAGTAAACAAGACTCCAACAAAGAGCAGTTCCCAACTTTTGAGGACTCCCTGCAGTGTTGCAATGGGGTCCTCTTTTGCTTACGCATTTTATTTGATTGTGTCTCACCTCCCTGCAGCATTTGACAAGCATAGTAGTACACGTGTGTATGTGAGGACATGGCGTCACGCCTGGCGTCTGAGGGCATACAGAATATATTAGTTCTCTTTCTCTCCTGCTTTAAAATTTTTCTATTTCCAAGTCCTCATTGATGAGTAAGTTGTACCCGGGCTAGAATTGTGGGCTGCAGAGCACCCAGATCAGGGATTCCCCACCCAAGGGCCGCTCGTTTCAGGGATTTGGCCCGCTGACTGAGCCCTTCTGAGCCTTTCTGAAATCGCTGGGGCAGGAGAGGGCATATAGACAAGTTTCGAAAGCAGAGGGTCTAAGTTAGTGATCTCCAGCAGGCCAGGTGTGTATGTATGTGCACGCATGCGAATATGGTGCTACTCACTAGCTTTTGAGAGTGTTTGAGGGAAGAGAAGAGGTGGTGTGGTGCTAAGGCTCGCAATTAGGCAGACTCCCAGAACCCTTGCAAAAATAACTCATAACATCCTCCAGAAGGAGGGAGGGGACCTCAGCACTGACTAGGTCGTCATCTTCAGGTGACATCCCGCAGATGGCCAACCCAGTCCCGTCTGAGGGGAGAGAATAACTGAGTGGACCACTCAGAGTAAAAGGCAGGGGGCCTGGTGCATGGGAATCCCCACTTTCTTAGTAACCAAAGTGTACAGAAAGGGAAGTAGAACCAGGCCAGGAGTTTGAAGCCTGGGTTTGTCAGCCTGTGGTGACTTTATATGCAAAGCAGGAACCTGATCTCAGGGCGGAGAGGACATCTAGGATAGGACATATCTTTGTTTTTGTTCAGTTGACAGGTGCTGTGGTGACGTCAGGGACGCTCCACACCGACCGATTCCAGCCCCATTCCAGCTTTGTCTTGCTGGATTTGAGCTAAACCTCCTGGATCCCGGAATATAAAATGCTGTGGCTTTTTAAGGGCTACACTCTCATGCCTTCAGAGTCAGGGCACCAGGCCTACTGTTATGCTTTATTTTCTAATAAAAATACTTTTAGTATTTTTTTCTGATCACGAAAATAGTTACCTTACTCATTGAAGAACATTATTCAATATAAGAAACATCACAGGCCTCACTTGAAATTACTGTTGAACATTGTTGTGAACAATCTTTCAGTAATGCATTCTAGGTACGCACCCTCCAAGCAAACATTTTTACAGGAATACTTAAATGTTTCTTAAAATTTGTTTTCTTTAAAAATTAATATGTTATGGAAATAGTTCTATATCAATGACTGTAACTCAAAAGCATCATTCGTTTGATGAGCTAATCTTTCTGTATCAAAGTCTCTCATAGAGCTGGTAGTGGTGGCTGAATTCTTGTGCTCTTCGGGTAGGAGATTTAGGAAGAGAGGGGGAGTCAGCTGGGTCACCAAGATGAAAATATGAAAGCAGGGATGGCATCTTTATCTGTTCCTGGTGATCAGCTTCCCCAAACCCCCCTTTAGGAGCTGAGGAGAGCTGCCCCCTCCAGGCAGTACTCGGTGTGCTTCTCTCTAGGCACTGCCCAGCTTCTTGGCGATATTTATTTGGTCATGCAAGAAATAAAATCAGCCCTTTGCCTCTTAAAAGAACCTCTTGGCTATAGCCTCTGGCTCAGAGGGATCCAAATTTCCTTTTATGCTTGGTTCTTCATTTTTCTAGTCCTTTTACACAATGACCTCCCTAATCCTTCTTGTTACTCTTGGCGAAACTGTTTATTCTAACCCTTGTGTAAGGCTTGTGGCTTCAAAGTCAGCATTTCCCAAATGAGGTTTTCTCAGCCACCCAACCCTGGAGCTCAGAGCTTCCCTCTGTTCTGCCCAGTGGCCACTTTTCCGTGGTCATCTGTTTTCCTTCCTCTGTTCTGACTTCTAGGCTCAGGCAGTCGAGTATTCCTTGTGACTTCCTCTTGACCTGGGTACCGAGAGTGTAGGAAAGGGCAGATGCAGTCTCAGACCTGGAGGAACCTGCAGCCTGGTGGACACCTGAACACACGAGAGAACCTGCAGGGGCCCTTGAAAAGAAACAGGAAAACAAATGCAAAACAATAATTTCCATCTGCACTCCAAAGCCCTTTTGCATATGTTGTTACCCACAGTGCAGACCACATACAGGATCTGGAAAATGGGGAATGGTGGAGTGACTTAGAGTCAGGCAGCCATATTCCCAAAAGGCAACTGTCTCACTCTGCTCTGCAGTCCTCCAGAGGTCATCTGGCTCAGTTTCATTCTTTTGTTCTTTATCAAATACATATTGAGTTCCTATTGTGTGCCAGGCACTGCACCTTTTTCCTTAATTATGTACAGAACTCATGATCCAAAGCCTTCTACCTTTCCCAGTTATTCCCAATGCTTAGCCTCAATCCCAACTACTGCAGTTTCTATTCATTTCCTCTTATTCTATTTTTAGTGGAAAGGGGAGCAGTTGCTCACCACCCACCATATAATAACCCTTCTGACGCTGTTATTAGGCATCATCAGGGCTGCTGTATTTAGCTTTTAATAAATCCAAGTTTTTTTCTGCTCTGCTATATTGGGGCTGGCTGAGGACATAGAGGGAGACTCCCTCTGTGAGCCTTTTACTGTGCCAGGCCATGAGGGAACAACACACACAGCAGTGCTCATTGTACAGGACAGAGCCAGCTGGAGAATAATTGCCCCACTGAGTGTGAACACCTGATACAGGTGGAGCAGGTGCTGCGGTGTTTGGTTGGTAATGGCAGATCAGAGAGAGCTTTCAAAACACTGTCCAGTGTTTAGTGACCTGGAATACAAGGTCCATGTCCCTGTCTACCCTGTCCCCTTGACAGTTGCTGGTTCCCAGGCTAGGGGAGACCCACTGTGTCCCCCAGGGTAGCCCAGCTTACAGAGGTGTGGAGGGCAAGGGCTCCTCCAAGGTGAGATTTGAATCAGCTTTAGCGTAAGCCTGGAGTCGTCCAGTAGTCCTTCCAGACACTGCCTGCTAGAGATAGACATCTGCTCTTGGGGCTGAGCTGAAGCTGGACTGACCTTTGGGAATGGAGCTTGTATTAGCCAGAGTTCTTGGTTATGAGCAACAGAGCTAGGACTGTAATTTAAGTAGAAGGGCTTGTATTTAGAGGACTTTGGAGTGCTCATAGATTTTACACCGAGGCTGGGAAACTAGACTTGGAAAATAGGAACAATGAGAGGCTCTGCAGCCAGAACCAAGGCCAAAATCAAAACCTAAAACCGGTCTGGCAAGGGCCTCTGATGCACTGTTGCACTCCAATGCTGCCAGCTCTGGATGTGGGTTGCTGCTGCTGGTGTCCCTAATCAGTGTCCCCAGGCACTGGATCTGGCTGCCACTGCTGCCTTGATCAGAAAGGTTTTCCTTGTTCTGCTTCTTGCATCACTAGTTCCCTGTCATTGTCAGCCTGGGGTGATCTCATTGGCTAAGCGCAGGTCCCTTGGCCAAGCAGGGAAGGCAAATATCTGGTGTTTTCAACTTCTGTAGTTGGAGAGGAGCCCCGTCTCCCACAACTCATCAGATGGGGAATTTGCAAAAATAGGAAGATAGTAGAGGGTTAAAAATGACTCATGAGCACTAAGTGGTCCTGGGAGAGAAAGAACTGGTTTTCCTGATTGTAGCTGGTAATCATTCATCCACTGCCTAAAGTTTATTAGGCATTGGCCACATGCCAAGCAGCGGGTGAGGTGCTTTTCCATCCTTATATCCTCTGGTCCCTACCGTAACCTATGAGATTGCAGAGACATGAAGGAGGTCAAATTGTACTGTTGTTTGTGAAGAGTCTTGGAGCGCAGGCTGAGAAGATTGCAGGGAAAGAGGACACCGTGCGTTTCCGGGGAGGCAAGGCCAGATGCCTCACAAGAGGTTGTCCTTGTGGGAAACCGGAACCAGATGGACAATGAGGAGAAACTGTGGCTCGTCTCCTCCTGCCATCCCTGTTTCCCTCATCCTTCCTTTCACACTGCATGACTGACGTGGCCTTCCTCAGCTCCAGGGACTACAGGAATGCTCCCCCCTTTAAAATGTTTTATTTTGTTGTTAATTGACGCATCACAATTGTACATATTTATGGGGTATAGTGTGATGTTTCAATACGTGTATACGTTGTATAATGATCCAAATCAAGGTACTTAACACATCCGTCATCTCATATCATTTCTTTGTGGTGAGAACATTCAAAATCTTCTCTTCTAGCTATTTTGAAATATACATTATTGTTACCTATAGTCACCGTACTGTGCAACAGAGTACCAGAACTTATTCCTCCTATCTGACTATAAGTTTGTCCCCATTGACCAACTTTTCCCCATCTCCCCACCCCTGCTACCCCCCAGCCTCTGGTAACACCATTCTACTGCCTGCTTCCATCAAATCAACTTTTTTTTTTTTGTACAGAAATGCTCCTCCTTGCAGAGCTGTCTTCTTGCAGAGACCCCTCCTGCTTCTGTGGGGATGTCATCCATCTGTTCCTCTTTGCCCCTTATGTTTCAGGGTTTACACAGGTGCTGTCCTTAAGTGGTTTTTCCACATGCTTCCATCCCCTTTGCCCCCCACCCCAGCCCCCGCCAGTATAGGCTGGAGAAGTGTTTACTGCCCGGGGCCTGGATGCCACTCAGTACTGATGACATAAACTTTCTGCCTCTTCCTGCAGCCGCTAAGCACAACTGGCATCTTGAGCGCCTCTTCTACCACTTCCAACAGGTCAAGGAATAAGAGTCGCTATCGGACCAAAGCCGTGAGCTCTGAGGTGGATGAGAGCCTCTTTGGAGCTATCAAGGTAACCCTCAACAAACTCCTCCAGGTGGCCCAGACTAGCATTGCCCAGGACAATGCTTGCACTGGGTCACCTGGCTGTCATAGGTAACTCTCTCAGACCGAAGACAAAGGGAAGTTCTGAGAACTGAGCTGCAGAGCTTTGGCATCAAGTGGGGCTTATGTAAACAGGGGTGCCTGGTTGCTTCCACCCATGAAATTCCTCATCCTTTCACAGCATTTAAAATCTGTCGTAACGTCAAAAGAAAGGCTCTTCCGTAGACAGTGCGACAGTTGCTCAGTGAGAGCTCCATGATGGAAATATTTGAAGGCCTATGGGCTAAGCTTGCAGACACACGACAACATCTTTCCCCCTTCCTCCAAGAATAATGGCATCAGAGTACAATACAAAGCCATCCTCCTTTCCCAGCTGCCCAGCGAAAACAATTATGTAGCTCTGGAAAATGAGCAGGTCTTTATCTGCAAATGTCATCCAGACTGAGAGGCTGACAGCTCCTTTTGTCCAGAAAAGGAGAGCTAGAGAATTGCTTTGAATAATTTTGATACACACGAAGTTTAGTAGGTGCGAAGGAAGAGAGGGAAGAGAAAAAGAGAAAGAGACATGGAGAGAATGGCAGTGGGAGATTAAGAGAAGAGGAAAAGAGAAAGAGAAGGAAGATACCCACGGTGGCCTGAATCCCCCTGGCAGCAGGGCTGGTCGGGAAGAGGAGAGGGGATGTCTATCACGAACCTCTCCATCCTCGTTGTGAATCAAAGAGGACTTTCCAGAGGGTTCAAGAGGGCCTCTTTCTCCATTCAGAAGACCCTCACTCTGCAGCAACTTTCCTATTAGTAAGGGAAAGAGTCAAAGGGATGCAATTTCACTTACAGACATTTTTTTGCTTTGGGTCCATGTGGAGTTTTCTCATCAAAGCAAAGAGGGATTTGGAAGTGGCGGAGTTCTCCAGGAGTAGTTATGCTGGATAGCGAAAGGGGACGGCCAGAAAAATGCTTGTCCCTGGCCCGGTTTCCTAGGCCTTATTGATGGGTGAGAATCTAGGAAGTCTCTCGATCGGCAGTAGGGGGCAGAAGTGGCCTGTGGCATGACTGAGAGGTGCCCGCGGGGAAGCAGAGATGGGCAGCAGGTGGCAGCAGAACTCAGCACTGTCTGTGCAGAGGGCGGTCTGAGGACAGGCAAGGCCGTCATCGCCCTGCCTCCAGTCAGAAGCGCAGTTACTGCATTAACGACAAATGAAATTCTCTCCTGTGTTTAGACATTTCCTGAAATAAGTGATTTCATTTTCTTGTTATCTAACTCCTTCAAGGTCAGAGAATCTTGAAAAAAAAAATCATACAGCTAATCTGTATTCTTCTTGCTGAATTCCAATTTACCGACATCCTCATATTAAATTTTAAGGGTAGGTCTCTACCAGGCGATTTAGCTATTTCTAACTCCCTCAATATGGCTTTTTTGGGGGTTCAAAGTAAATTAATCATTAGAAAGGATTCAAAATTACTAGTGTCGTAGATTATATTTGTCCGTAACAAATTGTATAGCTTCAAATTCACTATGTGGTCCCAGAGAGATTATTATTATTTTCTCTTTCATAAAGGAGAGTCTTCCATGAGAGAGAGAACCTAGAGACCGAAACTTTAATTTTCATTCTTGATGATTTCAGGCTAGGTATACACACACACTCATGCTCCCCACCCCCCACTATCCCTCCCATCCCAAGAGGAGTGCTTGCACAGGAACAGGAGGCCTTGCTCTCAGAAGAGCTGGTCAGTACAGAACACACCCAGCCAGGCTCAGGTGGAGGGCGCACATTGCTTTCTCAGGCCCCGGCTACTCTTAGTGGTCCTGCAATCTGGGCCCCGGCCGGCCTCCCCTGCCACTGGATGGGTCGGAAGCCCCAGGAGAGGGGAGGGCTACACTTGAAGTTAGGACTGACCAGTAAGAAGTGGGGTGACCAGCTCCTAACCTGGCTTTTCTGACCTCATAGCCCCTGGCCCAGGGCCAGAGCAACAGCCCCATCGTGGTGCTCCGGGATAAGCATACCATTGGGAAGACTCTCAGTGCCCTGGGCTTGGACCACAAGCCAGAGACCATCCAGCTCATCACCCGGGACATGGTCCGAGAGCTTATGTGAGTACCTGGGGCACAGCCTGCGCTTCTGCGGAGGATCTTTGCAGGGAGATGCGGAACCATGTCTGGTTTCCTTCTGTCAGTCTGATCCTCACCTCCCTATTCATCTGTGCCCTTTTGTTTCGCGCGTCTTTCTTTCTTCTCCATCTTGGCCTCTCTTGTTTCTTCCTTGTTGTTTCTATTATTGCCATTGGCCTCTATTCCCAGCTCCTTTCTCCTCCCTTTCTTCTGACTGGCTGTGGGCTCTAGGAGCCTGGTAGAGGGGAGGTGCTTAGTGGGTCCCCTCCAAGTCCCTCTTAGTGCGCTTGGTAGGCGGAAGTGATCCAGATGAGTCACTTCCTTTTGGCTGCATTAAGAATCTGAAGCAAAGGGAAACCTCACAGATGCCTAATTCGCCCCCTGGCTTCTTCCTAGACTCTGAGGCCATAAGAGGAAATTCACAGGGGCTCCTTGGGTTCCTCTGGGATTAGCTCAGCCTGCTTCCTGACTGCGGTTGCCCCCTGCTTGGGCGCTCCTGGGGGCTCAGGCCTAGCGCAGCGGTGCGCAATGAGCCCGCACTGGGCTGAGCGGTTTAGCTCTTGGGTTAGTGCTTCACTCTCTACAACCGTTCTCCCTACTCTGGCTCCACCCGCTAAAAATTCGAATTCCCAAAACATAACTGCTTGTGTTGTGAGCTGGGGAGGCACAGCTGGGACACGGTCGCAAGCTGCACTTGACTGCAGCTCCTTGTTGAGCACTGTCTGGTCAGCTCTGGCATCGAACGGCCAGACGTGGTCACCAGCCCTGCTGCCACTCCTGAGGCCTGAGGAAGGGCTCCCTCTTGGAGCGTTCTAGTCCTGGACGCATGTTGGAGGTTATTTTTCAGAGCTGCTGAAAGCAGCCCGAGCTGCTGTCTTAGATTCAGACCACTCCCTGGTCACCCCAGACCCCAGGCTGTTTTGGGCCACGTTGCTCAGCGAACCGCAAGATCTTGGCTAAGCCCCGAATCCCCTCGTTCATTCCGTCCACCTCCTGGACCGTCCCCGCCACTAGTTTTATTAGATGAGGGTTCACTTCCTGTCTCATGCGTCCTGTTGCCATGCACCTGTTAAATCGCCTCACCCCAAAGCAGCTTTGTTCCCGCCCCCCTGCTGCTCCCGCCCCCATCTTTAATGCATGTCTTTTGCTTGTAATCATTATAATTAGCTATTGGTTTGTTGAATGGGTTGGGCAGCTAGAAAGGAGGGGTCCATAGACATGTCTCCAGCTATTGTTGATCAGAGATTTTAATTAATATTTAGGGTTCAAAGCTTCTCTCCAGGCTGGATGGACGGGGACGCTTAAGTTTCTCACTAGCATCCATTTCAACCTCGGCTGGTGTTCCTTTGCCCTTTTTATGTATCCTTGAGGACCGATGTACTTTTAAAGTTCAATCTAACAGCTTTATTTGGAGTTCTCCCTCTGAGCCATGCACTGTGCCAGAGACGAGGCTATCAGTGTGGTTAAGCCAGAGCTCGTGTCCTCAAGAGGCTTGTAAAGGAAGCAGACCCTGCACAGTTGGCCGTGATGCAGGCAGTGTGAGCAGGGTGTGGCGGGGGCTCAGAGCAGGAGGCGATCTATTGGGGCATTCCAGAACATAGGGGAGGGTGTCAGCTGCTACAGAGAAGGTAACATAGGAACTGGACCTTGTAGAAAAGGGACTTCAAATGTCTCTTTTTAACCTGTAATGCTATCTGACCCTCGCTTGGAACCCCTTCTCCCCAGTGGACCCAAGGCACAGTTGCAGTCTCTTCCGCCATTGGCTGAGTCCATGCCTGAGGGTTGGCATGACGTGGGGCGGGGGAGAGAGCAGAGAAACCTGGAGGTGGTGCCGAGAGTTTGCCCCCTCCTCTCTCTAACTGTTCACTTCTTGTCAGAGTTCCCAAGGAGGATCCCTCTGGGGAGTCCCTAATCATCAGCCCTGAGGAGTTTGAGCGGATCAAATGGGCATCCCACGTCCTGAGCAGAGAAGAGCTCGAGGCCAGGGAGCAGGCCTTCAAGAAGGAGAAAGAAGCCATCGTGGTAGTTAACCTCCCTAAGCCTTCGCCTCTGTGGATGGGTGGCAGAATAGAAATGCGCTGGGGGGAGGCCAGTTTCTCACGGCAGTGGGAGCTCTAGTTAGCGGACCCCAACACGAGGCATGAGTGTGTGCTTAATGGAGAAGTGTTGCAGAAGCAAGACCAGAGAGAAGTACTTGAGATGGGATATGGAAGCAACTGGGGCCAAGGGGAGGGCTGAGAATGCAGCCAGGCAGGGAAGCTTCCGGTTCAGATGGCGTGATGGGCTGAGGCAACACTGTATTGGGTCACCTGCAGGAGCAATGGGAAGCGCCCAGGGCACAGAGCACGGGGAACAGCCCCCCCTCAATCCTGACTGGTCTCCCTTAGGATGCAGTGACGACACGCAAGAAGATCATGAAACAGAAGGAAATGGTGTGGAGGAAAAACAAGAAGCTCAGCGACCTGGAGGAGGTGGCCAAGGAGCGGGCCCAGAACCTCCTGCAGAGAGCCAACAAGCTTCGGATGGAGCAGGAGGAGGAGCTCAAGCACATGAACAAGGTGGGTTTCCTGGTCTCCTCCTCCTCTGGGGCTCACTGCCACTCCCTCCTCCCTCCTCCCAGTCACACTGGACAAGGAGAGGGATCGGTGAGGGCAGGGATGGGCTTGGGGGAGAGCTGCACCTGCCATGGTAGTTGCTGTGATCAGAGGGGGGACTGGCTTTGCTACCTGCTTGCTGTGCGACTTTGAGCAAGTCACTTGCCCTATCTAAGCCTCACTTTCTTCATTTGTAAAATGAAGGAGGTAAAACTAGTTAGCAGAATTATTGGCAGGATTAAATAAGCTAATATACAGGAAAGCCTTTGACTGTGGATTGATAAATAGATGTGAGGGTATTACTTTTGTTTTTATCCTGCTAGTTCAATTCTGGCCACATATGGTGGTTGAAGCAATTGGATGCTTTTTGAAATACCCAAAGTGCTTCCTTTAGCTGAGCATGTAAAGATCAGAGGCTTATTTGAATTCCATTTTGTAACTCATTTGCACGTGGTTCGCTTCCTGACCAAATGAAAAATATTGACTCTCTAATCTCTCATCTCCAGTTTCTGTCTCTCAGGTAAATTTCTCTACTTATACCTCTTTTTATTTTCCAAATCTTTTATTTTTTGTTTCTTATTGATGGGGCCATGATTTTTTATCCTTTTTTGTATTATGTTGGGCTCATCCAGCTTAAAAATCTTTGTGGCTTTGCCCTTGCCAAGAGTGTCTTAACTTCCCTGAGGAGTAGAACAAGGGGTCTTAACTTGGAGTTCATGGGTCTCTAAGTGGAATCATGGACCTCCGAAGTTTTATGAAAATTATGTGTAATTTTATGTAATTCAATTTTATGGAGGAGAATGCCCATAGCTTTCCCCATCTTTCCAAAGAGTGATCCATTACCCCACAAACACTAAGATACAATACCCTGGCCAGGCATGGTTGCTCATGCCTGTAATCCTAGCACTCTGGGAGGCCGAGGTGGGAGGATTGCTTTAGTTTTCAGGAGTTTGAGACCTGCCTGAGCAAGAGTGAGACCCTCATCTCTACAAAAAATAGAAAAATTAGCTGGGCATCATGGCATGTACCTGAAGTCCCAGCTACTCAGGAGGCTGAGGCTAGAGAATTGCTTGAGCCCAGGAGTTTGAGGCTACAGTGAGCTATGATGATGCCACTGCATTCTACCCAGGGCCACAGAGTGAGACACTGTCTCAAAAAAAAAAAAAATTTAATACCCTGAAAGATTCTATTCCAGGCCTGTCCTTGCACAGACCCTGGAACCTAGTAGGAGCCCAGGAGATGTTTGAGCTGAGCTGTGTTGAGGGGCTAACATAGGCATGCTCTCGCTTCTCCAGACTGGGGAGTAGCCATGTGCGTCTCCCACACACTCGGGAGTGCAGTATTCTGCTTCCATTTCTCCCCCATTAAACTTCCATACCCCCAAGCTTAGTGCCACAATTTTATATCCACTTTCCAGGTCATCCTCAATGCCAAGTGCCATGCCATCCGGGATGCCCAAATCCTGGAGAAGCAGCAGATCCAAAAAGAATTGGATGCAGAGGAGAAGCGATTGGATCAGATGATGGAAGTGGAGCGGCAGAAATCCATTCAAAGGCAGGAGGAGCTGGACAGGAAAAGGAGGGAGGAAAGAATACGGTAAAGATGTGGTTTTGGCATCTCCCTCTTTAAGCCACTTCCATGTATCTTTAGGTCCATGTAGCCTAGCAAAGAGAAAGAGATTAGAGATGGTTATTATCGCCATCTATTATTATCTCAAAACCTTCATAAAGTGATACATAGAGTCGCAAAACTTTTTAAAGCTTATTTCTAAGATCCTAGCAGGTGCTTCACGATCTGGCCCTAATTCAGTCTCATTGCTCACCACTTCCTGCCATCCTCTCTATGCTTTTCCCTGTTCCCCCAACATACCAGACCTTGTCACAAGTTCATGGCTTTTGTTGTTCCATTTTTTTGAGTAACCTTCTTTTTCCTTTTCCCTCTGGAAAATGCTGTCTCCTTCCCTTGTATGTGGCTTTGCTGTCACCTTCCCTGAGAAACTGCCCTCACTTCATCAGGCAGGTTAGAAGCTCCTCCCCTGTGCCCTGTCACTCTTCGACCCTTGCTAGGCGGTGCGCTCATTGAGGACCGGGCCTCGGTCTTATTGTTATTTCTGTAGCTCCTGGGCTTAGCAGAGTATTTGATCCGTAGTAGGTGTCTAATTCATGTTAGAATGAATGAATTCAGTCTCCCCTTCATTTTGCAGAAAAGGAAAAGTCCCAGAGGAGGTGAATCATAGGATCATACTGGCCTAGACTTAAAGTACCAACCATATAATCCAGGAATTACTTCTAGAAATAGTGCTCATACCACATTGAATGGCACCTTTATCTCCCCAACTATATTCTGTTCTCTTGAACCATTCATAGAGATGACTTATAGTAGGCTATTTCTGGTAGACTGTAGTAGGATCCCAGTAAAAGCTTATTTAGTGGCTAAGTAGCTGTCCATCTTCTGCATAAATAGCTCCAGTGAAGGAAAAAAAAATCTCCGCCTCATTAGGCAACTCCAAACCTGTTTCCGTGTAACTCCTTCATTCATTACTCCTGTTTATTTCATCTGGAGTCATGCAGCTGTTCAGGTGCTCTGTCTGATTGTGAATCTCATGCTGCTTCCCCTTGATTCTCACCCTGATCTGTGTTTTCTCCCATTCTTCCAGCCTTTGCTCCTTTGTCATGGGGGCTGGATGCACCTGCTGATAGACAGGGCTGAGTCTGAGGAAGTCTCTCCACTTAACAATGTCCCAGCAGCACTGCCTGTAGAACCTGGCTGCCTTGCTTTTTGCTGTTGAGCTGGGACATTGCTAAGTGGAGAGACTTCCTCAGTCTTAGCCCTGTCTACCAGCAGCAGACAGTCTTCAAATGTGAGATCGCATATAAAAAAGATGGCAACCAACCCAGGCATGGGAGGTGGGGTGGAAAGACAAGTTGAATTGAGTGAGAGCAGAAGCACTAGAGGAATTAAAAGTTCTGGGCTATTATTATTATCATTATTATTATTTTTAACTCCGTGAAGCTCTGTGAGGCTAGCATAAGAAGCTAGCTTCCTGCGATAACTCTGGGAAGACTTGGGAGGTGGTAGGATTTCAGAAATTGTACATACCGGCAGGGGGAAGATGTATTATGGTGTGGAGTGAACTCTTGGGCAAACAAATGAAGAAGAGGACTCTCGGGACAAGTGAGCCCTAGAACCAGGAGCTCAGAAGAAAGAGGGCCGACCCTTCAGGACATGCTGGGGAAGGACTTTGTTCCGGGTCCATGAAGCATATCAGTGTTTAAGGGATTGTCAAATTGTTCCTGTGATTCTTCCCATCTTGGGGGTTATTTGGGTGGAGGTTGCAGCAGATGGGCACGGACCCTTGCTTTTTAAGACACTGTGGCACTGTTCCCTCCCAGGGGGAGACGGCACATCGTGGAGCAGATGGAAAAGAACCAGGAGGAGCGATCGCTGCTCGCTGAGCATAGGGAGCAGGAGAAGGAGCAGATGCTGGAGTATATGGAACAGCTCCAAGAGGAGGATCTAAGGGTAACGGTCTGGACAGACAATGCCAAGTGTCACCAGCAGCAGCAACAAAGCCCTCCAAGATTTTGGGGTTTCAGGGTGTTGACTGGTTTTCTGTCAGGCCTATGCTCATTTTACAGTATCATTACTATCAAGTTTTTGCTTCCATATTAAACATTTATTTCGCCACAGTGTCATGCTGGAGGGTGAGCAGTGATTTAGATAGATATTTCCCCTGCCTCCCAGGGACTTGGGGGTCCAAGACTGACACCTTGATGCGAAAGGACACATACAGGAAACATACAGCAGCATGCTTTGCACAAGAAAACATAGAGATGTTTTATAGTCTTCCCTCAATTACCCAGGGATATTACACACCTTGCAGACGAACAGTAGCAATCTCCTAGGTCCAGCCTTCCTGCTCTTGCCTCATTCAAAGTGCATAGCATTCCATTGTCATTAATTGTGTTGTGAAGCCAAACCTTTTCTTCCGGTTAGCCTAAATAAAATTAGTAGCCATATCTATTGCAAAAGGAATGACGACATATCTGCCCAAACTAAACAGACCTAAAAAATCCTCTCCTATTTACCTTATCTGGTCTGTTGCAATGTACAAAAACCCTTAGCACAGTGAGGAACGTGGCAGGCATTTGGAGCATTTATTTTTTTCTCTCAATTTTTTATTTTGAAAATTTTTATACATACGGAAAAGTTGAAAGAATTGTACCATACCTACAAACTCTTCATCTAGATTTAATGACTGTTGACAATTTGCCTCAGTTGCTTGCTTCTTTCTAGGTGTATATACATATTTTATCTATTGGTAAACTATTGCAGATACCCTGACACTTTGCCACTAAATGCTTCAGCCTGCGTCTCTGAAGAACAAGGACACTCTTTCACATGTCAACAATGCCATTATCACATCCCCCATCAAAAACTCTAATGCATTGGTTCTATAATATCATCTAATATTTAATCTACTTTCAAATCTCTCCAATTGTTCAAAACATGTATTTTCAGTTGTTTCCTTTTTTCCAAACCAGGCTCCAATCAAGTTTTGCACATTACATTTGCTTAAGTCTTTTTAGTCTGTTTTGATTTAGAAGAGTTTCCTCATTCATTCATTTATTCATTCATCCATCTTTATAACACTGGTATTTTGAAGCATCCAGGCCAATTGGCTTGAAGAACACATTCTGGATTTGTGAGATTGTTTCCTCACGGTGTTGTTTAAGTTGTGGAACACGTATTCTTTTATTTCCCCCTCCCCATGTTAAGGATGATGGAGTTGTCACCAGCCAGTGCATTTGATGGTGGTGGATGGGGGAGGAGCCCTGGTCCCACAGGTGGGCAGACTTGTAATTAGGACGTCTCAGAGTGCCTGCAGTGTGCAGACCTGCCCAAGGAGTGGGGTGACGATCACCTGGAAGCTGGGGATGATGAGGGACGACGCAGCCTTGTGAACTGCCTGAGAAGGGACCAACAGGGGCCAAAATGACAGACAGAAGGACCTAGCTGCGTTCTGTCATTTCTTGGCTCTGGAGAAAGAGTGGGAACAGGCCAGGAAGGGGAGGCATGGGGCAAATACGCAGGGTAGGGGGTGAGAAGTGAAGACTGGAAAATCTCACTAGATCGTGGGGAGTGGCAACTGGTGGGCTCATCGAGAGGCCCCAGGAGTCAGTGAGTCAACACCATTACACTGATGTCGTGTCACTGTCCCTTCAATGTCCTTCAAACAGACACTCCCTGAGTCTCCAGGAAGTATTATTGGGCAATTTTAGGGTAGAAACCTGTGCCTCCCCAGCTTTCGACCTGCCTTACCATCTCGGGGTGTGCGAAGGGCAGATTTTCCCACCTTGCTGGCAAGATGGAGAAGAGTGAAGGGAGTTTATCTGGGGTTGCTTTGGAAGGGCTTCAAAGATGAGAGACAGCGAAAGTCCTTTGGTTTCTTGGAAATGAACCCACAAAAACAAAAAACCAGAAAGTACATAAATAGACAAAGAAGTAAGTAAATAAATACATGTTTGTACATGTGCCGTAGATCAGAGGTCAGCAGCTTCTTTAGCTTTGAGGGTCAGTGGGATTGAATGATGCCTGGGGTACCAGTGGCAGGCCTAAAACCAGTGTGAAGAAGTTAGAAAGGAAAGGAAGAAAGGGAAAAGAGGGGAAGGAGTGTGAGAGTTGGAGGGGCAGACAGGAAAGGTGGAGTGAGCAGAGAAGTAGGCATGGTGAGAGTGAGAGAAAGCTAAGCCTGCAACTCACAGCACATGGACCTGGGAGGCGGGCAGCTGCTGTGCTGTCTGGTTCCGAGGCTTCCTGGAGGAAGGAGCTCTGAACTGGGCAGTGAGCCAGGCTGGTGGAGAGCCAGCCCTAGAGGATGACACACAGGCAGAGTCACCTTGGCTGGATGATCAGGGCAGAAGCCAGCTGAGGAGGAGCTGGAGGGCCAGGGAGGGATTTAGTCTTTGACGAAATGGAAGGAGCTAGAAGCATTGTGGGAGGTGTGGTGAGATGATGGGTTTGAAGCAAGGAGTCCAGGGTGGATGGGAGGTGACTGAGGGGCCAGCTGCACAAGAATCTGTTGCCCCTCTGCATCGTGACCTGAGGATGTACTCGGGCTTAGAAGTGGGCTGAACATTGTGAGTTTCTGAAGGCCAGGGGCTGGGAGAGGCAGGGACTCCTTCCTTAGAAAGATCTTGTTGCTCAGGGTCACATTGGTACTTTGATCTCCAGCACTCACAGAGACACATGTATGACCACCTCCCAAGAGTTATGGCACCACCAGAGGGTGCAGAGGGATTTCAGAAATGGAGAGAGACCTGAAAGTTGGGGCAACCAAGTAAGATTTCCAGAGAAGATTGAAACTTTAATTTAGACAGAACAAGGTTTCAAAATTCCGGCTCTGGAGTTTATTTGCTGTGTGGCTGTGGGCAAGTCACTTCAATTTTGGGCCTCCGTTTCTTCATCTGAACAAGAGAGATGACAAGGCCTACCTTTCAGGGTTTGGGGACATATTTGGGTATTAGAGATAGGCTATGTAGAGTGTCCCCCAAATTAGAAAGTACTCACTTAGGGCAATTTTTATCATTTTGATCATCACTATTGAGTGGAGATGGAAAGTTTGGGTTTAGATGGGAGAAGGAAATTGAAAGCCGAGGGAGGCGGTGTGAGCAGAGCTACAGGGATAGGATTTAGCTTGACATGTGGGACACACTGTGCAGAACTGTCAGAGCTCCACTTCCTGAAAGTACGCAGAGATCAACGGCTTCAGGGGCTGCCCAGAGTCAAGTTGGAAGCAGGCTGTAAAGAGGCCACTTCGTAGAAGAGGGCATTGACGCCCTTCGACAGAACAGCTTCCGCAAAGAACAGCGATGGAAGCTACACTGTGGGCCGTGCATTCATTTTTGTCTCCCTGCCTCCATCCGTGTGTATCTATCCCTAGATGCCAGTAGCATTTGTCTCGCCTCCTCCTAATCTGAGGATCTCTTTCTTTTGCTGGCAGGATTTGGAACAAAGGCACCAGCGAAAACTGAAGATGCAAGCTGAGATTAAGCGCATCAATGATGAAAACCAGAAACAGAAAGCACAGCTGCTGGCTGAGGAGAAGCTGGCAGACCAGATGGTGATGGAGTTCACCAAGAAGAAGATGGTAGGGACCTGGTTTCTGATGCCTGGGACCTCTGGCCATGAATGGAATGTCTGTCCCAGGGAGAGGGACATCTTCATTTTGAAGTGCTTGTCCTTAGTTTAAGGGCTGGCTTCTTTTTCTCTTCCTCTTGGCCAGCCCACTTGTTTGTTAACAGCAGCCTAGAAAGAACACCCAAATTAGTGTGTTTTTATCCTCATTAACACCCTGGAGTAGAAGCTAGGATGAGGGTCATATGCAGGCAGGGAAGAAAAGTAAAATTATTGGTGAAAGGGAGGTTTTTTTGGATTCCTCATGACTTGGGTAATTACGCTCCCAATAATGAGTCGGCTGCCCCATACATTTCTTGTGTAAACTCCTCTATTGGGCATCCCGTACGGTGTCCTAGACTCAGGAAGTAGAGTCTTCTCCCAGTCCCACTGCAGAACCTATAGGAACAAGTGCATGGTGGAGCAGGGAGCACCACCTGCAACGGTCACAGATGGACAGAGCCCATGAATGTGCGGACTCAATCTGGAGTAAAATTAAATAACGAAATGACTGGGGTCTGTGGGGCGTGGAGGGTAAAAGAAGGCTTTTTAGCATGGTTTAGACAGTGTGAACATGAATTCATATAAAAAGAGGAGGAAGTACTCAAGGTGGCAGGAAAGTTATGTGTTGGTCTTCATGTGTTGGTCTTGTCTCCCCTGCTAGCTTTGAAGTTCTACGATGACAGAAACCACATCCTACTTCTCTATGCCTCTCTACAGTAGTCGTAATGAAGGGTGTGTGTGTGTGTGTGTGTGTGTGTGTGTGTGTATAATTTTAAAAGGCATCTTTATTTATTATACCTATTTATTCCTAATACAAACCAGCTCAGCAATGTTTTTGGGCTTTAGTATTCTTTTTGGGTACTGGGGATATGCAGGCAATAGAACAAGATCACAGGATTGGGGACAGAGATGGTTCCTACGTAATAACTATTGTTATATTGTAATATAACTATTGTTTATTGAGCAGTCTGTGCATAGGCTCTGTGCTAAGTGTTTTCCATGTGTTACTTATTCGTTACAACAATCCTGTGAAGTAGTCGTTGATTGATTTAAAACATGTGGAATGCTTCAGTGTGTCCGCTATCACTGCATTCCCCAAGCCCCGGGCCGTGGACAAGCACTAGTCTGTGGCCTGTTAGGGACTGGGCCACAAAGCTCCCCCTCCCCCTCTCCTGCCACATCTGTGGAAAAATTGTCCTCTGTGAAACTTAGGACCCGGGGAGCTGCACAGCAGGTGAGTAAATGAAGCCTCATCTGTACTTACAGCCACTCCCCATCACTCGCATCACGGCGTGAGCTCTGCACCCAGCAACCCACCCCCCAGCCATGCATGGAAAAATTGTCTTCCATGAAACCGGTCCCTGGTGCCAAAAAGGTTGGGGACCTCTGCACTATGAGACTAGGCTGAAAGTACTTAGAATAACATCATGTACATCGTTCGAACTCAACCACTATTTCCCCAAAAGGGTGAAGGTGGTGCTAATGAGCTATTTATGTGTAGGAGTTAGTAACAGATTTGCTGGCTGCAGTAGACAGTGTTGTGGTCATGGTAAGAAATGAGTGTACTGAAGTGATGGAAAGCTGAGAGCAGTTGTGGGGGTGTCCTATATCCTGAGCAGAGCTGGAAGGATGGAATGATGAAGAACTACCATGGACTTCTAAGCAGGAGAGGAATATGTCTTGTCTTCATACAGGGACATTGTCAGGGTGGAGCTGGGAGAAGCTGGAGGCTGGCCAAGGGATCAGACACTTGGGTGTGTCCACAGTCCACTGGAAGTATCTAGGTATACCACAAGCCCTTCTCTGACCTCATGGTGGTATCTGCTCTTGCAGCCAGGACTGCCCCTTCAGAGTTACAGGCAGAGATTGGTTGTAGAAGCATCCAGAGTTCCCTGCTGTGCCATCTAGGGCCAGGTGGACAGAGGAGGCAGCTTGACATGTAGCTGTGCACCACACACAAGCAGGCAACTCGCTGGGCTTCACAGAAGTCAGAGCAGGTAGAATGAGGGCCGAGGAAGGTTCTTTATGGAAAGATCACATTTCCGCCCAACCTGCATTGTTAGTTTTATGACTGCTCGGGAATGGTCATTGGGAAGCTGGGTTTGGGAAGGTTTTCCATTTCCACTTTCAGAGAAGTGGAAATGGAGCTAATTTTGATGGTTCACTCTTTAGGCATCTGTTAGCCCCTGTGGGACTGCCAAGGCAGGGCTGGCTGTTTGCCCAGGGATCAATGCGATAACCTCCGCCTGCTGTACTTTACAAGACAGGCAGGGAGCCACAGTTATTATGTGGCCCAGTGGCCTTGCAACTTAAAAACTGTCTGTGATGCAGTGGAAGGAGAATGAAAGCTGGGCTCAGGATTCCTGTGTTCAAATCCTGTTAGGGAGTTTACTGGCTGGGGGATCTTGGGCAGGACCCTGGACCTCTGTGAACCTCAGTTTCCTCATGTATATTATCTGTCTCATGAGATGTTGTGAGGTCTCTCTGCAGTAATACATGGGAAGGCATTTTGTTAGCAACGAATCATTTTATAAATGCTAATTGTTTTTATGTTCATGCATTGCTAAAGTCATTTTGCCCTATTTCAAAAGGAGTCAGGAAGTAGGAGGGGAAATATTGGAAAGTCTGTGGCAGGGGTTTTGTTTCTCCCTGCAAGCCTGGATCAATGTAAACTATTCTACAAGGCCTTTACTTCTGGCAGGCTCGAGAAGCAGAGTTTGAGGCTGAGCAGGAGAGAATCCGGAGGGAGAAAGAGAAGGAGATCACTCGCCTGAGGGCCATGCAGGAGAAAGCCCAGGACTACCAGGCAGAACAGGTACCTGCTTAGTTTCGGATTCCCTCTGCCTCTCCCATTCCCTTGATTGTTCCTTTGAAAGCCTGTGAAATGGCCTCCAGGGTAGAGATACAGTAGAGAACAGGCAAGTTATCTAGACTTCAGTGGTTTGAGAAGGGAGGGGAAGGCCTGATCCCAGGGCCTGTGGCAGCAAGGATTGAGCAGTGCATTCCGTGCTTAAGGTTCAGGAGAATGTTTCTGAGTCCTAACTAAAGAAGAACTTTCAACCTTAACTAACCAACGAAATGTGTCACCAGAGGAAACTGTGGCATCTCCATCATTAACAGTTTTTAAAATTAGAAGCAATTGCAGGACTGCCTGGAGGTGTCTGAGGTACAGGGAAAGAATTGGGATGAGTGGGCTGGAAAGACAAGATGACCCCTCAGGGTATCCTCTGACCCAAAAGTTCTATGATGGGATTTCATTTATTCTCTCCTAGAATAACTTGCTGCCAGAGAAACTCATGGTGCTTCTCAGAGCAGACCATGTCAGAGTCTGTAAGCAGGTGTCTTCCTGAAGGCACCTGGCCTGCACCCGAGGTTATCTTGTGTCCTCACTGGTCCACCCCGCTTTCCCAGGATGCCTTGCGGGCCAAGCGCAACCAGGAGGTTGCAGACAGAGAGTGGCGCAGAAAAGAAAAGGAAAATGCGCAGAAGAAGATGGAAACAGAGGCCAAACTGCGGGAAAGTCGGCTGGAACAGGTGGCTTTCAAGGAGCACACTTTGGCTGTTCAGGTGCAACGGGACCGCGATGAGTTCGAGAGGATTCTCCAGTAAGACAGGCCTGGGAACTTTGGCTTCCTTTCCTTGTACTACGCAGGGATGGTTCATATCAGATAGAGAGAAGCTTTCTGGCATGCTAATGGAGAGATGCTCATCCTTCTTGACTGGGTTGGTGGGATCATTCTAACTAGATGGTTGGTTAAAATATTTCAAAGCCACTCGAACCACGTATTTTATGATTAGAGAATTGGAAAATAGCACCTGGAAGTGTTTAAGGAATTAGAGATTATTGGGATTATTAACCCTACAGCAGCAAAGGTATAAATAAAGGTATAAGTCTGGTTCCTTCTCCTTCCCATGTCCCATGTCCCTTTGCAAATTAGGGATGAAAGTGCAGCACGAGAGGTTTAGGAAAGTTAGAAAGAAGAACTTCAGACACCAAGGGTTGTGAATCATTGGGGCAGGACTTTAAGGGAGCTCTTTGCCATTCATTTGAAAAATATGTATTAAGCACATAAATGCAGGGCTCTGTGCTAGATGCCAAGGGGGAATTGGAAATTAATAAAACACTACTCTTGCCCATTCCAGAGGAAGGATGTTAGAGATTCATGTTTGGATGGACCTCACCTTTTTAATCCATCTTTCCTCCTTGGCAGCTCTTTACCCTTTTACTATAGTTCTCTCTTTTTGCTCGATGATAATTGCAGCATAAGTGGAAGCTAAGCATTCACATCTCTCACTGTTCTGCCCTCTCCCTCAGAGCAGCTGCCATTGGTTTCCCCCTCTGCTCTATTTTCTACCAGTCAGATCTGCCACCACCTGACCTGGAGGTGTTCTCCTGGCCTAAGTGGTACTGAGTCCCTTTTTGCCCTGGTTCAGTTTCTATACAAGATCAAAATTTTTCAAAAGGAAACAAACCAAACAAAATCTGAATTGGTGGGAGGGGGATATAAAACTATAGAATTATGCTCAGATAGAGATTGAACAGTGCAGCGCAGCTTTCTTGGTCTACGTGCTCTAGGTCTTTCTTTTTGGTAATGCGTCAGTTAGTTGCATGCCAGACAAGGCTACCCAACCCCCAGCCAGAGGCAGAGCTGATCTGCAGGAACTTTCATCCTCGTCAGAGCCACATTTTTTACCTTTTATTGGACTGTGGGCCCCAGCCTATCCCCACTGGCTCTGTAGCTTTCCCTGCACTCGGGGTGGTGCCGTGGTCATCGGACACCTGGAGGAGAAGGCAGCTTCCTAAATTCCCCCAAAGATCCTGCCCTTGGGCTCCATATTGCCTTCCAGATGTCTTCCTGCTGCTCCCTGGCCTCGATGCCCTTGGACATCTGTTGCCTTTAACAGGCACTAATAGATACTAGTGGAATGAAATGAAAGCCCTAGTTTTGCTGTTGACTCATTTGTCTCTCCTTTTCTCTGTTTTCCTGAAGCCAGTTATTAAAGCTAGATCAACCCCTTTGGAGAAGTTCAACTTCATTGGTTGTTCTAGGTTCGCATCTAGACGTAGTGTCTCTAGAGTCATGTGACCACCATGGTAAATGTCTTCATGCTGGGAACATCTCTGCCACAGCCAGCAATCTAGCGTTTTCTACTTCAAAAGCATGGCCTCCTGTGTGGCTTATATGTGGACATCCTGTTTCTGGACAGAGGGATGCTTGTTGACTAAGCAGAGATAGTTGACCTATCCTACCCAGTGGTTCTTAGAAATGCCTGGGAACTTTCAGGAAACAATCATGCCCAGGCTCCAGCTCCACAACTGTGATTTAAATGGCCTGGGGTGAGGCCCGGGCGGGCATCAGTAGTTTTCGGAAGCCCTCAGATGATTCTAATACACCCATGACCACTGCCCTAGCCCTGTGGAATGAGGTTCTTCCCCATTTGGAGTTTCACCTGCCTACTACCCCAGGAGCTTTCTAGTTGCACACATAGAGCCCCCTTTTCCACACTTACCCCTCCACTCAAAAGAATGTGAAACAATAGAGAACTGATCTACACATAGGAAAAAAATGGCAAGGTGAAGAGAAGAGTCTTCCTGCTCTCATAGACGTAGCTGAGCAGTAGAGATTTGGTGTCTAAATACAGAGGGACAAGGAAGCCAGCAGTTTTCATCTCATAAACTGGGTACGCTCTGGAGCAGGGGTAGAATTTCAGGAGATGTTTGCATGGTGGGAGTTGCTGCGAGTTGAGAGGATACTCCATGTGTGGTGGATCTTGGAAGAAGGCTAGAAGGAATGAGGAAGTGAAGCAGTGTTTTTGGTACCTTTATTGGGGTATGAGTGACCCTAGGGCAGGAGAGCAGGTGAACGATTTCTGCCTAAGATGATTTTACATTTTGTTTTTGTTTTTGATCATGCTGAGAAAGAAATTAGACGTTAGCTCAAGATGGCCTATAACTGCATTTCCTCTGAGATGTGAATGCATTTCGTTTGAGTTTTTTCTGAGTCTATTTGGTTGCCAGTAGCAATTTTCTCCCTGACGTCAGGGTCCATGAAGTATTTTTGTGGAAGAGGTTTCTAAGAGGAATTAGGAAAGATGGATCAATAAGAGAACTGAGAGATATCAGGCTGAGCTCCTTCCTTCTACCTCCAACCAAGGTAGGGCTAGCATTCCAGACTTGGCCCCGTCTTTTAACTTTCCAAGCATCCCTTTGTTGGTTTTGTTAATGTTATCATTATTGTTAGTGAGAAAAGGAAGGAAGGGAGGAAGGAAAGAAGGATGGAAGGGAAGGAAGGAGGAAGGGAGGGAGGGAAGGAGATATTTTACAATAAGCTGGAGAGGAGTTATGCATTGTTATGAGGGAAGAGTAGGAACAATAGCTCCCAGGGGGTGAAACCCTGGGTGTAGGGCCAGCTACATAATTTGCAGGGCCCAGTGAAAAATAAGAATGTCGTGGAGGCTCTCGTTCAAAAATATTAAGAATTTCAAAACAGTGACCGCAGAACATGAAACCAAGCCTGGGGTCCTTCGAAGCATGACATACAGTTGCTTGTCCATGAAGCTGGTCTGGCTGGGTGGGAAAGCGATCATGCAGGGTGGCAGTCTTTGGGTCTGACCTTCCAGCGGCAGAAGAGGGCCGGAGCCTGGAGGGCTGTGGTCTCTGAAGCGTGTCCACTGGAGGAGCCCAGCCCTCGGCTGGGCCAGCTCCGCCTAGCCTTTTCCACCCCTTGTGTCCTCCCCGCCAGGGCTCAGAGACAGCAGATTGAGAAGGAGCGGCTGGAGGAGGAGAAAAAGGCCACAGGGCACTTACAGCATGCCAACGAGCTCCGGCGCCAGGTGCGCGAGAACCAGCAGAAGCAGGTGCAGAACCGGATCGCCACCTTCGAGGAGGGCGAGCGCCTCAAAGAGGAGGCCCAGAAGCGGCGCGAGCGCATTGATGAGATCAAGAGGAAAAAGCTTGAAGAGCTGAGGTGTGCTGGAATCCCCTCCTCCACCGGCTCCTCTCTTCTTCCCCGAAGAGCCAGCATAGCAGGCTGGGAAGTGTGGGATTTGGGTGGAGGCGCCATGGCAGAGGTGCTCAGGGAGGGTCCTTCTCCCTACTGGAGTCTGTCCCTCTGTGGGAGGCTCCAGCAGGAAGTTGTGGGGTGGGGTCTCCCTGGCTGTCTGGGAACCCCCTGGCAGGATTGCTGGAGCCCTGGCATGAACATGTTGGGGGGTGCACTGTGGGAACAGGGTTCTGTAAATCCCACCCGGAGCCTGCTTCCTCCCCTTACACCTGCCCGGTGTCTCCCTGCAGAGCCACTGGCCTTCCTGAGAAGTACTGCATCGAAGCTGAGCGCAAAGCTAACCTGCTGGCTACCTCCGTGAAGTGAGGGGAGCCTCCGTGGCCCTTGGCATGCCTTCGGGGACAAATTCTGCCCAGTCTCTGGGGGTCCATAGTTGCTGCTAACCTAGATGTTTCACAGTTCCGGATTAAATCTATTCTACTTCTCTAAGGAACAGCTCGGCTTCCTTGCTGTGGAGATGTGGCTGCTACAGGGTATTGAAGGTGGAGCAAAACAGGGTGCGGGGGCATCGGGTGAGGGGGGCGTCAAGCAAGGATGGCGTGGTGCTCAGGTTTGGGGAACGGGAGGATGCTCTCCCATGAACATCGCTCCTAAGCCAGGAGGTCCCTTTGTCCTGGTGTCCCTTGGCCTTTCCGTGATCCCCTGGGATGTCCACTTTCAGCACGGTCTTGTCTCTGTCCCCCCCTCCCCCCACGCCCAGTCTGGAGGCATTTCAGGGCATTAAGGGAGAGCTAGAGATGCTCTCTCCTGGAGGGGCTGGGGCCGGGGCTGGGCTGGGTGGAGCTGGAGGAGGTACCGGGCCAGCTGCACTCACACCCATGACTCAGACCACATCTGTGGAGGGGGTGGTGTTTGAACCTGGAGCTCACTCCACCTGTCTCAGCCCTCTCCTGCCAGGGCCTTTCAACCCCAGGCCCTGCTGCAACAGACACGGGCCCGATCTCCCACAAGGCGTACCCAGGGCCTGCACTCCTCATGCAAACACAGCTGCCCATCCCCACATGGCCGGGCTCTCCTCAGTCCACCTCACTCCCGTAGACGGGGCGCCCCAGCGCCATCTTTGTCTGTTTTAACTTTCCTCACTTCGCCCCACACTATTCTTCATTGATTCACTTATTCAAATACTGAGTGCTTACCACATGCCAGGTACCTCCTGGGCACTCAGCGAGCAGGCGGTGGGCAGTCCTGGTTGCACCCTCACAGCAGCCTCTCGCCTGTGCCAGTCTGCTCCTGCTTTCTCCCCCCCTGCTCCCCACCGCATTACCTGTACCTTTAGAATTGGCTCAGCCTTTTTGGAAGGACCCTGGTTGTCAGGCTCCTATTTGGGACTGGAGCCACTTCCCGGTTTTTGTGTGCCTGGGGTGGGGGAGGGCTCCAATCCAGCTGCCATCACCAGGGTGTCCCTCTGCCCGCCCCACCCCAGGGCTTTGCTCCATTTCTCAAATCCAGAGCCCAGTCTTGTCTTCCTCAATGCCTCCTGCCCCAGAGGAGGCAGAGGACAGCTGCGGGGGCGTCCTGGGTGTCTACAACGCCAGGTTACAAGGGCCTCGGGCAAGAGTCCTCTTTTCATAAGGCCCAGAGAGAGTCAGCAAGCTATTTCCTATGCTTCCGCTCCTTGTTTCCTGTGCTTCCTCTCCCTCAGGACAGCCACAGCTTTCCCAGGCGCTGTCTCCGCCTTCCCTGCCAGAAAAACTGTTGCCCCGCCCCACTAGGTGAGCAGCCCCTCCAGCTGTGTAGGGAGGAGGCTTTCTCACCTTCCCTGCTCAGTGCACGGAACTGCAATCCTCCTGCCTAGGGAAGCTGACGCCCTGGGGGTCATGGGAAGATATGATATCCCTCCTAGAAGAAGGCATGGCAGTGCCACCGAGGATTCTGGCACCCTTCTGCAGCTGGCACACTGGCTTGGGTTCTCTCCGATTATCACCTGTCATTCAGTTGATACCTGCAGGGACCAAGGGACAAGTCTCCACTTATTTCAGGGGATTCTGTTTCCCAGGAAAGCCAGAAAGAGCCTGGGTACCTGGAGTTTGCCCAGCTCCACACCTACGTTATCCATCTCAGGGCTGGAAAAAATGTCCCCTGTGGGGAATGGGGTCAAGGAGAAAGGGGGTTCCATACACATTGCTCACTTCTGAGCCCACAGGGAAAAATGGGCTAAGTTCACAGGCTGAAGGCAAGGCTAGCATTTGACCAGAGATGCTGCTGTTGCAAATGCAAGTCTGTGGGGCCTGGGAGATCTCAAGGCCTAAAAGTGAGATTGTGTTGACAGGACCTGGACACAGGGCAGTTACAGGTTACATAAATAAAGGTCTAGCTTCAGAGAAGGGGGAATATAGCCACTTCTGAGCAAGTGAAGGTGATTTGGGAGAGAATCTCAAGAGAGTTCTGCCCCCAGGGTTGCCCCTTCCACCCTCAACAGGAATTCTCCATCTCAGAATTGGCCCATCGAGTGGAAGAGAGGTTCAATTTCTTTTCTCAGGATTCCTGAGAAGCCCTGCCCAGGCTTCCACAGACTCCAGCCTGGATCAGCGGGAACCTAGTTCCTAGAAGCAGGACACTCTTGAGAGCCAGGAAGGCAGCTAGGATCTCTGGCCAGCTAGCTACATCTGGGCATCTTTTAGAAGCTCTCTACCCATCTCACTTAGGAGTGGCAGTGGGGATAATCACAGAGAGGTCCCCTGGCTTTGAGGGGGAGACATGGGGTGAGGCTACATCATAGAGGTGGCAGAGCCATCAGGAGACTGTGTGAGCTCAGCTTGTAGAGAGGGAGTGGGGCCTGGAGACAAAGAAAAGAGAAAATGGGCATTCTTTTGAGGACTCTAGTGGGCCCTCAGGCTCAGTCTTCCTGCTAGAGGTTGGCCTTTTGGTGGGGGTGCTTTCTGCTAAAGAGGTTTCAGCTTTCCCCTCCTCATGCTCAGAGGTGGAAATGAGCTCTGTGTACCCCTCTAAGCCACTGAATCAGCCCAGAGGTGTCTGGGAGGCTGCAAAAGATAAGTAGGAAGTGAAGTTTGGTACATTATCTTTGTTGATCTAAGAGTTTTTTTTTTTAAGTGCCCAAGCTATTATTTACTTTGTTCCATAGGTATCTGGTTCCCTTATATATTAATTTTACATTATTTTATGCATAAAAGTACATATTAGCTCCTAGAGGACTTCCCAGCTCCCTGGCTTCTGCCCTTGGGGTCTTCTAGCCCTTGCCATGTCAGACTAGAGTGGTCCAGCCTGGAGAATCCCATGGGTGGGCTCCACTTTGGAACACTGAGTCAGATCTGCAGTCACCTGCCTCCCAGGCACATGTTCCCTGGGTATGCTCTACCTGCCCACACGTGCCTGTTGCCCACACCACACTCTGCTGTGGCTTGGAGGTGGCCTCAGAACCTTTGCACCTGTTGCAGAAGCAGCTCCAGCTGGGCATGACTCAACAGCCTTTATTGGTGGCTGAGCCACGCTATCCCTGACTCAGTGGGGTCCTGGGATGTCCTCTGCTACTCCTGAAAGCCTTGGAACCTCCATCTGTGACTTGGGTCACAGCGGGGCATTACTCGGTCTCAGTAAAAACACTTTGATTAGGCTCGGATGAAAGGGACTGTAAGAGTTCAAAGACAGACAGGGCTTTTGGGGTGAGGACAGGAGGCAGCTGTTTAGGTGACGGTGGAGCGGAGATGCTGGAATCTCAGACAAGAAGTCTGGGAGCGGAGGCCATTGGGGCTCAGAAACAGAGTTCCTCACTCTCTGTTTTCTCACTCTTGCCCCTCCTAACTACTCCTTTTGCAAAGAGTAGGAGCCTGGGGGAGAACTGCGGGAGAGGGGACAGCTTGCTCCAGACCAGAGGTCTCTTCCTCATCCTAGGCTGCAGCCCACAGTGACCTGCCTCCCTTACCATGCTCCGAGATACGTCCGGGGAAATCATGCCAGGGTTACCTGAAAGGTCCTCATTTCCAGCATCGTTGAGGTATTCTTGGTTTGGCTGGCTTTAAATAGCTCGGACTTTCCCTCTGTCACAGCGCCCACACCTCACACCCCTCCCAGCTGGGGTATCCTCCCAGAGGTGCAAGCTCTGCATTTCTTTTTGCCTTCTCACTCATGTCCACTTGGAGAGGGGTGGCCATCATCTCAATGACCTTTGATGACTTTGAGGCTGGACAGGAATGGGGTTAAGATGTTAGATAGCTTTAAAGGGGGTGAGTGGGAGTGGGGAGCAGAGAGCCTGGGGCCTGCCCAGAGCTGATGAGTTTCTGCATGGCCCCTGGGGAAAGGCTGTGTGTCCCTGGGCTAGTGGGGATGACAACCAAGTCATAGAATCTCTAGGCTGGAAGGGACCTCAAAAACCCTTTGGTGCTTGAATCTCCTTTGTAAACTTATCAAATGGTTGGACAGCCTGAGCTTGCACACCCTGAGAGACAGGGTGCTCACTGCCTCATACCAAACCATCTCAGGTCAGCCCTGATGCTCAAAAGTTTCTTAATATTGAGTAGATATATGTATTCCTGCGTGTCCCATGTGTGGGCCTAATCCAGGCTCTTTTTACATGACAACCCTTCCGATATCTCCTACAATGGCTGCTGCGCAGCCTGACCCTGCGGGGAAGTGCCTGTCGTTCTGGAAACACAGGGCTCTCCTGAGCATTTCAGGGAGGGGTTGTTGGAGGGAGGAAACCGGGAGAAGTGGGGAAGCTTTGGCTTTATTCCTCTGGCTGGGCCTGTTGCTGTCCTGCTGGGTAATACTTCCTCAGTCCCTGCCAGTCCTGGCAGACAGAGCTGTGTTGCCTCTGAGCCCCACCCCCTCTGGCGCCACCTTCCCCTTGCTCCTTTCTCTATCCTGTGTCCAGGCAACAGGAAACAAACACGGAGGGCAAGCGAGGGCTGGTCGGGATGGGCTTAGCGGGGAAGGCTCTGACCCAGACACGCACCGGCTTCATTCTGATGCCTGCCAGCACCCACACACCTTCCTGGGCAACAGCCACCGGGAGCAAGGCAGGCCGGGGCCACCCTGAGGGTCAAAGGAGACCCAGTTCCCCTCTGTGGATACGTATTGGGGGAATCCAGATGGTGAAACCCAAAGGCAAATTTTATTTCTACAAATTCAAAGGTCAAAGTCCCATTGGATGTGGATTAATTCATCCACACGTTCGACACACAGGAATACATATATTGACTCAATATTAAGAAACTTCTGAGCATCGGGGCTGACCTGAGAGATTAATTCATCTCTCCACACACAGACAGATGCACAGTCCAGGATGATCCATCTCAGTTGCCTAATCCGTCCCAAGGGCCTGGCTCTGAGCCCAGGGAGGTGCTCTGATGGCCCTGGGTAGAGGGTCCCAAGAGGTTCAGTTCACAAGTGTCTTCCCTCCTCAGTCCAAAAATAACCATCGACTGTCACTCCAGGCTTGTCATGCCTGGCAGGGACCTGGCTTATTTTCCAAGCACTGAAATAGTCTCTGGCCACCTCTCTCTGCCCCTAGTCCTCCACCTGGCACGTCTCTAGTTATCCTTCAGATCTCTGCTTAAACACTGTTGCCACCAGGTCAGGGGCTTCACACATATGATCATAGCTTATCACACCAAGGGCATGGGCTAGGTACCACTTCCGCTTGCAGAGATGGGGTGCTCTGCAAGGATGGAGCCTGAGTGTCCTTCATCGCTGTTTCTCCCGGGGCCTACACAAAGCCCAGCCGTTTGTCGAATGAATGAAGGTTCTGCAGGATGTGGTTATTTTGGTGAGGTGAAGACAACAATTTTACCTTCAAGATCTCTTCATTTCTCCTCAGGTTTGTCATGAGGGATTCACACACTCTTTCCAAGCTATTTCTTCTTGCCTAAGAGTTTCATTGATGACATTCAGTCAACTCCCTTTGCTCTTGTGCTTTGCATATATAGTGGGAGCTTGGGCCACTCCTTTTAGTGGTGGGGACTATGTTTGTGCTGCTTGCTCTTGTGACTCTGGGTCAGCTTCAGCATATTGCTCCATGGGAGAGGTTTGGGCTTATCTAGGCTCCCGTCTGGGGTCTGCCTTCTTCTCAGGTGGACCAGTAGGAGCCACTGAGTCTTGGGAAGCCTGAGCAGGGGCTCAGGGAGTCCCTGGGTTGCCTGTGTCCAAAGCCCTTGCACGCCAGCCTTGATCTGAACCTCAGTCTCTAACCCCAACCCACATCCTCAAATGTAACCTCATACAAGGATCTCATCTCTTACTGGCTCTGACCCTTCCTTGTCAGAACGCTACATGCTCCCATCACACCTCCTGTGCCACTTTGAGCCCCCATCCATCTCGTATAGCCACGGTCTCACCTGGCAGACCTCCAAGTCCAAGTCTTCACTGTAAGCTGGATGGGAAGATAGCAGGTGCACGGCTCCTTGGCTTCTCTGTGACTGCCTCTCTCAGCCTTCTAGGACGTTGTCTATCTGCAGGTGCTCATAGCTCCTGCTCCCATTCTCTCCTCAGAGGTCTCCTCTGCAGGGGGGCTTCTCCCTGAGTGTTGCAAGGGGTAAGTCAGGCTCTACTCGGGTACTTGGGGGAGGAGGCTGAGGAGCTTGCTTGCTGTGTGGGGGGAGTTCAGAAAGGATCAAGGGAGGGGAACTGGGGAGCTTGCGCCCGAGCTTAGGGAGCCCAGGGAGAGGAGTTGGGTGGGCAAGTCCAGGCAGGGGAGGGCAGGACTTACAGGGGCTGTGTAGAGCTGCTGTGGAGGGGACTTTGGGGGTCCTGGGGCTGGGCTGCACCCCATCCCAGAAGTAATCTCTGGGCTTCTCTGGGTCCTTTGCCTGCTCTTCCTTCCTCCTCTGTCTCTGCTCACTCCTTTCTAGGCCTCTGTCTTTGATTTCCTCTTTTTATCTTAGAATAGAAGGAAATATCACCCAAACTGGGGCCATTCTTCCCTGGAGAGTCATGGATTTCTCAGGAAAAAGCAAGGGGCCCCTTTGGAAATTTCTGTGTAGGGTCCCAGATCCTGGCCTGGGCCCACTGCCTCCTCTGCCTCTCTCTCTCTGGACCTCTGGACAGGCCATTTGGATGGCATGCGTGTTTCTGTCTCTGTCTCTGCCCCTTAACTGATCACTCTCTCTCTCTTCTCTCTTCCTGGGAGCACAAAGGGAACCCCAGTAGTCTCCTGGATCTGTCCTGGCCTTTATGTGGCCTGAAAAGGAAATGGGCAGGGAAATGGGATGCTTGGGGTGGAGACTGGGTATGGAAAAAGGAGTTGGGATAGGGAGCTTCCTAGGAGGGGGCCCTCTTCCTCTGCTGAAGATGAGGCCCAGAGAGAAACATGGGCTGTGGGCTGGCCCCAGAGGGAGGGGACTATGGGCTGGTCCTAAGCTATGGGAACTAAGCTGATACCCCAGTGGCCTTCCCAAACCAAAACCAAACCAAACCAAAACAAACAAACAAAAAACCCTGCAGGGCTCAAGGCACAAGGCAGGATGGCTGACGGCTTCTTTTACAGGCCCCGAATTGCACAGAGGTGGCAATTAACCCTCAGTAGGTCAAGGGGGAGCAACAATGGTGCCTTGTCTTTTCAGGCTTGGAATGGATGTTCTTCTAGGAGCATGTAGGCAGGCCCTCAGTTTCTTCCAACTCCCATCTCCTAGACTCCACGACCAGACCCCACACCCTCAGTAGACTCCCTCTGATGGACCCCCATCCTCTAGTTGAGTTTGCCAGTAGCTCCCCGAATCCCCTCCCCAAGTGTCTTTCCTGGAGCTTGACCAGGTGGTGAGCTTTAGCAGTGCAGCAGAACTTCAGAGGGTCCATTTGTTACGGGATTATGTTGCCTCAAACCCTTCCTATGGGCTTGT